>CBVK0101645821.1:0-16647 GCA_900067695.1 Picea abies
TACAGTTTCTGCCTTTTACTAGCTAGCTACCAGTTAGTCTTAGCGTTAGACAGAATAACCAGCTTGCATGCTGTGACCATTAGTCCTAGTTTCCTTCGGGCATGACGTCAATTTTGTCAATTTTTGCTAAACTCTGCATCTAGTGTGACACATGGACATGGATGCCACGCTGTCCTGGTTTCCTGCTCAGGCGGGATAGCTGGCATCACCTACAGTCTTGAATTTTGTACTTTGGCAATGGTAATATAACAGGCACTACTCATTTTTTTACTTAAAAAACAATAGTGAAAAAAATTGATTATAAAAATTTATTTGTAATTTGTTTTAATTATAAAACAAAATTCTAAATAAATTTACTAGTCTTGACATTTTTAAATAAATAAAAAACTATCTTAATAAATTAAAAATAATGCACATTTTATAAACCTTTAATAGTAATGGAATTAAAATATGTTTATTTTAAAATAATCAAGCTTAGTTTTCATTTATTAAAAACTCGATAGAAAACAAAACCTAAAAAATATATTTTGATATTTATTCTTATCCATATTTAGTATTAATTATAAAACAAAATTATAAATAAATTTATTACTCGTAATTTTTTTAAATAAAAAAAATCTTAATAAATTAAAAATAATGCATATCAATAAACATTTTATAAACCTTTAATATTAATGAAATAAAAATATATTTATTTTAATATAATCAAGTTTAGTTTTCATTTATTAAAAACTTAAAAGAAAACAAAACCCCAAAAATATATTTTGATATTTATTTTTATCCATATTTAGTAGTTTCAAAATTAAAAATATTTAGATTTAGGCTAGAAAGAAAACCACGTAACATTTAAATTTAAAAATAATATTTTGATATTTATTCTTATGCATATTTAGAGTTCCAAAATTAAAATTATTGATATTTAATAGTTCCAAAATTAAAATTATTGAGATTCTGGTTAGAAAAAAAACCAGATAACAATTTAAATTTAAGTAGTGTTTTCAAATTATTTTGAATTAATTTTTCTTTAAATTTAAATTGTAAAATAAAATGGGAATATATTTATTTTATGAAAAAAATTAGATGTTGTTAAACCTGTTAAATGAAAGAGTTAAAAAAAATTAGAAAATATAAAGTTAAGAAAAATAAATATAAATTTAATTTAATATTTATAATATTTATATGTAAAAAGGAGGAAGTATTTTTACAATATAAATTCAAAGATCTATGTGATTTTAGAATGTGAATATGTTAATTGAATGAAATAAATAATTTATTTATTTATTTTCTTTTTACTGGGGGAATAGGTAACTGGCGGTTCTTGTACTTGTGTGATACGGGGTTGATAGAATGGCGCACGACTTGCCAATCCATCTACACCAGTTCGAACATAAAATAATTTATTTTAATTAAAGTAGTGTAAATTTATTTTAATTTGGGATTTTTGAGTTAAAAAAAAAAAGTCTAGACATATGATAGATGGAAAGTTAACATCCATATACACTAGCACAGTCACATAATTTTGGTTGATGAATGGGTATAAGGTATTTAATTTACAAACCCTAACTCTAACTCTAAAATAATCATAATTTTAACATAAAACTTAACTTTAATATAACCTTATGCCTCGCATAATTTTAGATGATTTTAATCATTTTATTGATACATTAATTATTTTCCAATACTTAATAATTAATGTATCATTAAAATGATTAAAATCAACTAAAATTATGTTAGAATTAGAGTTATGTTAAAGTTAGAGTTTATGCTATAATTACCATTATCTTAGAAATAAGGTTTGTAAATGAAATAAGTTGCAGTCATCATCCATATGTGGTTGTGCTAGTATTTAATTGCTTCTAATACCGTGTAGGTAAATTAATATTGTATTTTTGATCCATCTTTATGATGATGTTTTCTATATTTTGAATTGTTAATTCCCAAAGTTAAACCGTTGGGATTTAGGTATGGTTGGTTGCAGACTGTAAATGAATCGAAAAAGATTTGCGTTATTCTATATTGGTGGATGGAATAAACAATGGGATCATCCTTAGACCTATGAAATATAACAATAGCATAGTATGCTCAAGTCCCGGTGGTAATTTAAAAGAAAACAAATTCAGGGCTATATACTAGGTTGCAAGTGCATCTCAGCACATCTATAGACAATATGCAAATATCATTTACCAGTTAAATGTCTTGTCCATTTAGGTTGATGTTTTGTGACAAATCCTTGGACTTTTAAAAGATACACCGAAAACTAACCCGCGCAAAACAGAACTACAGAGGCACATAACTCCATTCAAGCTTCAAAATTCCACCAAGGCAACTTCTGAGAGAATTCCTTCTAGAATAAGCGATGGAGGAGAAATTTTTCTATACAATCTATTCCACGGCTCTACAAAGTAAACGCAGTAGGTGTGAAGCTCCTGTTATGATTTCTAGTTTAATGTTTTAGAAAATCTCTTTAAATTTTGAGATTCTCATGCTAGAATGCAATTTACATAAAAAAAATTAACTTCACAAAGGAGTAAAACAACAGGAGTTCAGAAACAACATAAAAATAATTCGTCGCTAAAAATGTTTACCAGGTACAATATGTTTCCCGGTACAAACGTTTTTCGTTCCAATTTGGACATCGATCTTCTTAATGGTGGGAATTTCAAGAAATGAGACATCATGGATAGGGGAAGCAAGGTTTTTAAGACCGAGGCTATGATGATTACTCCATAAGTGATCAGACGTGAGAAGCCTAATGGATTAGAAATACCAGAACCTCGAGAGACGAATGCTTCTATATGGAGATCTGAATTTTTTTTACTTTCATCAGTAGGTAGGCTTGAAGTGCTTGAACTTAAATCCATGAAGAGCTCGAAACCTATGAAGATGTTTAGACTTCTCCAGCAGGTCTGTGCTTGCACAACGCTTTCGAACCAAGCTCCATTTTTCAAAGGATGGATCATGTACGATGGTTATCTAGGTATCGAGAAGTGTTTTTTTTATGATAAAAAGAGTGATAATAGCATAGAAGAAATGGTATAACCCTTGGGCGGCTTAAGGACAAATGTGGCATACACTAGTAAGCACACACATTTATTCATAGAATTGATCCCTACTAAAGTGACAACCCTAAAGTGACAATGAGGTATTTTATAGTGAGGTAAAAGTGGCAATTAGTGGTGAGGGTATTAAATTATTAAATCTCATTCATTGATTTGCGAGGACGGCAAAGAATATTCCAACTTCTTCAATTGTTAGCCATAAGATTAGGTCTTATAATTAAAAGATCATTAATTGTTGTAAGCCTATCGACCTAACTAGTTATATGTGTGTGTGTGTGAAATAGATGTTCATCATTAAATTAACTACACATCTCCCTCATATTTAGTATCACACTGGTATTAAAATGTTTGAATCATAAGAATTTTTTTCTATAGATAGAGGGAGTTAATATTGAAATATTTTACCTAAAGTGCATTTATAATCAACATTGAAATGTTTTTTTATGGTACATGTCAATATATTTTTTAAACGGTCCATGTCAACTTCATGTTGAAGATGGAAAAAATTACACATATCCCTCATACTAAATTAAAACACACCTCTCTACATAAAAATATTTGTAATTTTTAAAGATATTTAATAAATTTAGATTTCATTAAATAAAATTACTATATAAGCCAGTTAAATTCAAATTCGATAAAGGTTTTGGTTTAAATTTAAATTTTTAGAATGTAAATCCTTTATAAAGGATGTAAGGTCTCCCACATCACCTATAGAGTCTATTCAGATTTGGGGGCAAGTTGGGCAAGAGAAAATAGAGAGCACGCAACTAGTTGGGAGAACAAAGACGTTTGGGTGTGAGAAGGGGCACCTTGGGCACACGATGGTGATATGTGGAAAAAAGGGAGCACATACCTTACTTTCCTTAGAACAATTGATGGAGACCTGGGCTGTGTTTTGGAAAAGGAGAGGCAACTTGGGAGCATGCGAAAGGAGTGGAAACATCTTCCCTTGGCAACATGGGAGCACCTGAGAGGTTGGATGACCCCATTGGAACACCCACGAGGAGTCATAGTGATTGACACAAGAGAACACATAAGGCAAGGGGTGCATGCCTAAGGATGGGGTGCACAACTAATGATGGGGCACGTTAGTCCAAGAGACATGACAATTGATGGGCACGCAAGCTTGTTTGCGTGCATTGGGTACATAGAGGGGTGCAATGAGTCATTCGAGTGTAGATTCGTGAAGGGACACGACACACCCAAAATACATGAAGTTTCGCAAAAGTGACCCTTTGAGTCCCTATAAGAGAACAATGGTGCACAACCAAGGAAGGAAATAAGATTGCCAAGAGACTTGGACAACAAGTTTGGGGAAAATTTTGAGGAAATGCAATACTGAGACAGAACTGCCAAGATGGAAGATAAGTATCCAAGGGTGGGATGCTCTAGGAGATTTCAGGGAAGTCTGGAAATGTAGGTCTATTGGAGGTGTGTGTGAGGAAAAACCAAAATCTTTGTTAGCTTGGGGAAAGTTTGTGAAGATGAAGTGACAACAAGTCTATGGTTGAGGGCACGTTTGAGGTGCACCACATTACAAAGACACTTGCGATAGAGAGTCTTTGTGTGATGAATCTATGTATGAGTGTCTTCGTGAGGTGAGGCAAGTCATGTGACTCTGTCAAATTTGTAAATCGTGCCAATAGTGCTCATATTGTAACTATTTTGCAATAAGAAAGACTTAGTTTGGTGTTAGGCATTGTTCATGCCCCCTAGACTATTTATGTGTATGTCTTTGTTTGTTCTCCAATTGTTCTCTTGGTTTCTCATGTTCATGGATGTATGGTTATATATGACTAAGTGTTAAACTATTAACAATTGTTTAAGAACAAAAGAGTTGCATTATATTAAGAGTGTGACTTGTCGATAGCCTAAAATGGAGTATGTATATTCTTTAGGTGAAGAGGCATAGTCTGGACGAAGTATTCTTGGTGTGCGAAGCAACCAAGTTAGAACCTTCGCGGTGCTGCACGCCCTCAGGAGTTGAATGATCACAAGATCTAGATATGAATCATGTGGGGTTGTAACAAGTGGTATCAGAATTGACTCTTCACCACTATTGTAGGTTGAACAATGATGGTTAACACACTTGTTGGAAAGACAGTTTGGGCACAATCTTAGTGAGGGTTCAGTCAGTTGGACTGACCTATCACAGAGGCAACTTGAGTGTAAACTTGATAGTTTATGACAAAAGTAAAGGGTTGAGTTGCGAACGAAGCCATGACTTGTGAACAAACCTTGGCACACACCTTGAGCAGGCCAAGAGCATAATTCGAAGGGTGAACTGAGAACTTGGACAAGGAGAATGAACACTGGACTTTCATAGAACTAAATGTAGAGTTGATCGCATAAGAAGTTGAGTACATACCTTGGTGAATAGTTTGGCAAGGTGGGTTATTCTGTCACAGGTGGTTTGAACATAGTCCTATTTACATATGTAGACCAGGGGTGAAGTTCGTGAGGGTGAACCGAGCACTTGGATGTCTAGGTGACCGCAAGACTCATTCCAGTCTTGGGACAGTACGTAGGAGTTGTACAAAACTCTTGAAAAGACCAGGTGACGTGGGTCAAGTAGAAAAATGGATGGTGCACTTAATGAAGCTTGGAAGATCAAAAGAGATAATGTAATTCAATGATTAGAGAAACTCCAAGAGGCTTTGGAGAGGATGGTAAAATTCGATGCACATATAGAATACAATATTAGTAGACTGAAGGAATTGATGAGAGGGATAGATACTTTGATGTTAGGTGCATTGGGAGTACTCATGGAGGAGAGTGTCTGACCTAAAGGAAATGAAGCATCAAAGACTCATCCCAGACCACTCATGAGGAGAGGGAGGTTGATTGAATGTTACCATTGTTTGTGAAATAACTTTATGAGGAACTACCTAATGCAAGGAAAGTTGGATTTGTTGGTTGAGGAGGAGGCTCGACTCACGCCAATAGTGGAGGAGTCAGAACCATTGGCAGAGATGGTTCAAGTGCAAAAACCAATGAAAGAGACGAATGAACTCATTCAGATGTTGGTAGAATGCATGCAAGAGTTCAAGACAAGAGATCAAAGACAATTTTGACAAAGTGAAGAAGTTAAAGTACTTTTCTTTGTGGACACATCAGTAAGTGGATTGAGGATTCCAACCTTGGTTGACACTAGGGAAACCCATAGTATTTTGAGAGAACGAGTCATGAAATAACTTCATCGAAAACATAAGAACTACACTAGAATGTGTAAAGTGTTGAAGTCAGCAGTGATGTCAATGACACAAATTGTTCTTTTAGCACCATTGAGAGTGGGGGAGTCATTTGGAAACATGTATTTGTTGGTAGATCCATTGGAAGATCATGTGATGATCTTGGGCTTGGACTTCCTTAGACTTGCCAAAGTAGCTCCACTCATTCACGAAAGTTTCTTAGTATTCTTGGAAGAGGCCAGAACAACAAGCACGGCCCCAAAAATGAAGAGGAAGCTCTAGAGGATGCCTAGGATTTATGTGACCAGGTTGATAAAAGGAGTTTGTGGAAGCACATACAAGCCTTGCAACATGAAACAACAACGATAATTCATCCACACCAAAACATCTTTGATTAGTCTGCAGAAAGAAGAATAATAACTAATGATGATGAAGACTTTAGTGAAGAAAACCTTGGGGAAGGTTGTTCAATTGAGGAACCCGCAAAACCATGCACATTAGTGTACAAGACAGTTGTACTCTTCACTTTCCATGGGCTACATGGAGCATCACCAAGTGAATAATTATCAACAACAAGTTATGGACATTGTGGGGGATCCAGTAGAAGACTTATCCACCATAGAAAATTCACGAGTTGAGACAAGACAATGCATGGAGGCACCTACTCAACTAGACCTGGAGAGGGATGTGGAAGAGGTAGGAATCGAGGACTGACACCTCGTAGCAATTGTGAAATTTTGTAGGAAGGCCATGGGGATATACAACTTCCAAATTACTGCAGAACGACTTGAGGAATTAGGATGCACACTAAAGGAAGTTTGATTGGTCATGTGATACTTGCGCATGGAGCACAAGTCATACATGATGTATGCCAATAGCCTTGCTGGCGGCTATTGGGTACACTCTGTGGCTAAATGAAGAAAATAAAAATGTGTCACTGAGAGCAAGAAACATGATTGATGATGCCTAGTGGAGGTGTCATCGAAAGAATCAAGCAAGGAAATTGTGAAATGACATATGAGGTGTGGAGGTGAATTTCCAAATTGTGACAAGGGGCAAGACCTTGTTCACAACCAAAAAAATTAGCTAAGTGAAGAGAACATGTTGGGGTTGTAGTGGGTGACTTAACAAGACCAATAAGGGTTGGAAAGGATGATGATGATGTAGACAAAAAAGGGTTTGTTATATGCAGAGATGTTCATTCTCTAGCGACAAATGCCACAGTTGCATTGATCACCCAACAAGTTCAAAACTTGAGAGGATCCAATGTACATGACACACAAATGACTAAGTCTAACTATCAAATCCATCATGGTTCAAGAACATACAACACTTGGACACACTTTGCAGCAGTTCCTCAGGAGAGTTTCCTTGATGAAAACAATTGAAGAGGCAACAGTCGTTGAGTGGTGATGAGATCCAGATATGTGACAGAGATGAAATATAGATCGGCGGATGTTGTCGGGGATGACAACATCTTGGAGTGGGGGAGGATGTAAGGTCTCCCACGCCACCCACCAAGTGTGCGCACTCTTTTTGCATACTTAGGGGTGAGTCTGGAAAGATAACATAGAGAGCATGCAACTCGTTAGGCACATTAGGCACATTAGGCACATTAGGCACATGATGGTGACATGTGATATTAGAGGGGCCCACACCTTACTTAACTTAGAATGATTAACGAAGACTTGGGTTGCATTTGGGAAAGAACAGGGTAACTTGGGAGCATACCCAAGGATTGGATTCATCTACCCCCATGAACATGGGTGCATTAATGAGGTTGGACGACCCCATTGGCACACCCATGAGGAGTCACGATGATCGACACAAGATAACACACAGGTCAAGGGGTGCACACCAAAGGATGGGGCACGTCGTTCCAAAAGACATGACAATTGATGGGAGCGCATGCTTGTTTGGGCACACCAGGTCCATGCAGGGGTGGGACAATTTATTTGAGTGTAAATTCATGAAGGAGCGCGAAACACACAAAAGACATGAAGTTTCTCACAAGTGACCCTTGGAGTCCCTATAAGTGCACAAGAGCACACAAGAAAGGAAGGAAGGAATATTTGCGAGATATTTGGAGAACAAGTCTAGAAGGAAAAGTCTGATGGAAGGTAGGATTGAGGTAGAACTGCCAAGACTGAAGACAAGTAGCCAAGGGTGGAACGCTCTAGGAGATTTTTGGAAAGTATGGAAACACAAGTTTGTTGGAGGTAAGCATGGGGCAAAACCGAAATCCATGTTAGCTTGGTGAAAGTCGAAGGGACAACAAGTCTATGATTGAGGGTATGTCTGATCTGCATCGCAAAAGGTTGTGAAGATGGTTGCGACAAAGTGCCTTGGTTGGACAAATTTGTGTATGCGTGTCTTGGTTAAGTGAGGGAAGTCATGTGACTCTGCTGAATTTGTAAACTGAGCCGATAGTTCTCATATTGTAACTATTTCACAATAACAAAGATGTAACCAAGTGTTAAGCATGGTTATTTTCTCCCATACTATTTTCGTGTATGTCTTCGTTTGATCCGCAATTGTTCTCTTGGTTTCTCATGTTCACGAATGTATTCTTATGTATGACTAAGTGTTAAACTGTTAACAATTGTTTAAGTATACAAGAGTTGCACTAGAGTAGGAATGTGACTTATCGGTAGCCTAGAATGGAGTATCGGTATGCTCTAGGTGAAAAGTTATAGTGCAGACAAAGCATTCTTGATGTGCCAAGCAACCAAATAAGAACCACCATGATGCCGCACACCCTCAAGAGGTGAAAAATCGCAAGATGTGAAGAGGTGGCTTATGGACACCCTCAAGAGGTGAACAATCGCAAGATCTAAGGAGGTATATTGTGGGGTCGTGAAAAAGGAGACATGTACACTCCAAAATCGATCTCCCTTTATCATTCATTTTTTTTTTTAATGGATATCTAATAACCCCAATTGATTTCATTACAATAAATTACCTTATTTATCCTTGTGACTTTATCATTACCAATATCATGAATCTACGCAAGTCCTAAGAAATTAAACAGTCCATGTTTCCCGCCTCCTCACGATTTCATCTCGGATCAATTCCAGCTCCGATATAAAGCCGCGATTGCGCTGATCACACCGAATCGACGCAAACCATGGATGGTGTCTCGAGCCAAAAAGTCATGGTCGATCTACAGGATCAACCCTTTGAGTTTATCGCTCAACTTTGAAGTATAAATATTTTAGGAGCCTTCCCAAGTAGGTGACAAAATGGATCGCTTCTCCATTACATCAACAATTTGGATTGCCAGAAGTTCTGCTCGCTCTATGATATTTCCAGATAATTCTGCTGGTTCTGCTCGTTCTATAATATTTCCAGATAATTTCCTTGTATGCCATTCTCATAAACATGAATGCCAGTCAATAGTCAATACAATTTGTCTTTGCTGGCACCGGTTTATTCGGATGCTTTAGTTGTTCGTTAATTATTTACCATTATATAAAGAAGGTTCTCTGTAACAGGGCGGGCAGATCTTCCACATTTTATGTGTTCTTTAAATGTTATGTTAAAGGAAATGAAATAAAGAATGGATGCTATTCAACAACACAAATTTGTCTTTAATTTTATATGTGGGGTACGTTTAAAAAGTTATTAAAAATATTCAGCTTTGCTTCTGTAAATGCTTAATACATCCAAGAAGACATGAATATGTGGTAATAATATATTCATGGAATCTTCCCTGGTTGAGGTCCGGTGATGAATATATGGTAATAATATTATTCATGGAATCTTCCCTACCTGATGTCAGGTGATGAGAAGAGATATAACAGCCTGTAACAAGATCCAGTCCTTATATTTTGCTTCTCGTTAACGGCAATTGGAGGAAGCAGATTCATAAAATTCTTTCACAATCACCATCCGAAATCCGAAGGAGTCTCTGAGAATACGTCTTGAACTCTCTCTGTTAATGGAGGTCTTTCTGTTGGCGGGTATCCTTTTGGTTGCAGGTATTGGAATCGTGGCGTGGGGATTGCATTCCCTCGCTCGAAAGAAGAACCGTGACGGCGATGGTGGAGGAGGTGAAAGCGGCGATCGCAGAGGAGGAGAAGTCGGCGATGGCGTAGGACAGGTCGCAGAGGAGGAGAAGTCGGCGATGGCGTAGGACAGGAAGGCGGTGGAGG
Organism: Picea abies; assembly: GCA_900067695.1. Taxonomy (NCBI): domain Eukaryota; kingdom Viridiplantae; phylum Streptophyta; class Pinopsida; order Pinales; family Pinaceae; genus Picea; species Picea abies. Next base: position 10,408 of record CBVK0101645821.1, read on the forward strand.
TGAAGGCGGCGATGGCGGCGGAGGAGGTGAAGGTGGCGAAGGCGGAGATCACACGCAGACTCAGCATCATCATCTTCATCACTCTGTAGGCCATCATCATCACCATGGGGGCTTTTGAAGCGCAGTATAATGAGCATTGCGAAGACTCCTGCCATACGAAATACTAGGGTTATTTAGAAATCCTTTGATATATTGTATTTTAATGTACGTCTGATGACAGTTTTCACCAAAGGAAAGGTCACCCAGATGTATATTTCAATCAAGAATTAGCAGCAGCTTTTAAATTTGGTTGTTCAGGCATGTATTTGAACCCTAACCATTTAGGGCTACGGATTTTATTTTTCAACCTAATGCAAACATGGTGTAATCCTTGATTCACAAACCAAAGGAGAATTTGAAGTAATTGGGATTAAAAAGTTAGGTTGAACGAGAAAGACCTTCAACTAGTTGTGCTAAACAAGGTAGATTATTATGTTCCCTTCTCTCAATTATAGATAACAAAAAGACCTTCAACTATATGTATTCAACAAATTCAGTCTAGGTTATTATGTTTCACTGCTAAGGAAGAACCATAACCATTTTAATATGCCATCATGTATCATTGATTGGTTGTTATGTTTCATTGCTAAAGAATAACCATAGCCATTTTGATACCTCATCATGTAGCATTGATTGGTTAGTTGTAGCCAATAAGGAATCCCTTTTAAACTAGTTTTGTTGGTAAAGGGAATTAACTTTGTAATTTCGAATGATGGGAATGAACATGGAAGGCTTTGAGTTTGAGTTAGTTTTAATCAGTAAGACGATCAACCTTGTAACTTTGATTGAATAAGCCAATAATGAAGCTTTAAATATAATTTTGCTTGATACATAATTATGTACATTGGGTTGGGTAGTAGCCCACAAGGAGGCCCTAAAGTTAATTGATTGGTTGAAGGTAATATGGAAAACCACAAGGAGGCCCTAAAGTTAATTGATTGGTTGAAGGTAATATGGAAAACCTTATCACAAGGAGGCCCTAAAGTTAATTGATTGGTTGAAGGTAATATGGAAAACCTTATCTATTGAAAAGTATAAGAAATATTTATACTAGGTAATTTCTTAGCTACTAGTTAAGAGTGCTTCTTAAACAAGTTTGGTATAACATGATAGGAAATATATTTTCCCTTCTATGGTTAAAAACATGGATTGAAAGATTATCAATGATGTTTAATTATATTTATCATTTATTCTTATAGAAGAATAACAAGGTAGCCTTGTGACTATAGATTTTGATTCTTTATTTTTTTTTGGTGAGTGGATGTTGTTGGCATCCATTTAGGTATAATAAATATTTTGAGATAACTCTAATATGTTGTATTCCAAATAGAAACATATACTCAAAAATATAATAAATTGTTTCAGAAATATATGGAATTATATATTTATATATTTATTATTTTATTAATCCTCCTTTGATAAGCAAATATAATCATACAAAAATGTTAAATATTAAAATTTGTTGTCTCTTTAAAAACATAAAATATGCTAAATGTTCATACCCTACTAATTGAAATCATTAATAATAATTCCATCATCATATTCATACTTTATATAGTAAATTGTTTCAAAAATATATGGAATTATATACTTATATATTTATTATTTTATTAATCCTCCTTTAATAAGCAAATATAATCATACAAAGATGTTAAATATTAAAATTTGTTGTCTTTCTAAAAACATAAAATATGTTAAATGTCCATACCCTACTAATTGAAATCATTAATAATAATTCCAGCATATTCATACTTTATATAGTCTTATGCAAAAGACGGGAAGATTGATTATTTAATTAATAGAACTTCTATATTTCTACTTACGCATAAATGGGTTCCATTTGTATCGATTCCTCCCTCCCTGCATTCCTCCCTCTTTAAGGCCTCTTTAAGAATGGGGACACAACCATATGAATTTGACGTTGGGATTCATAACAAAAACAAATGATACATGCACATTATGGACAATGTCGGGTTCATTTTGGACAACGCTAGCATAAACAAATTAATGTTGGAAACCCTCAAATTACTATCCTCGCATTGATACATGCACATCATTATGGACAATGTCGGGTCCATTTTGGACAACGCTAGCATAAACAAATTAATGTTGGAAACCCTCAAATTACTATCCTAGCATTGAGCATAATTGAGATAGATATGTATTGGAACTAGAAATTGTTTTATTTCCCACTCATATTATTACGTGTTTTCCTCCATCCACCTTCTCTTCATAACAAACATGGGAATTGTGCATGTGTAGAGTCCTTTTATAGGTTGATATCACATTGAAAGGAATCTTACTAAATGATCAAAGTCATTCCTAGTCATAGTTCCTACTACTCTTCCCAAAATAAATGTGTAGTCTTGAAGCAATGAATTGATGGTAGACAATGGTATGGTTTGTTGTTACTAATATGGTTTACATATTCGATCAACATGTTGATCCTTTAAACTTGTTATATTTTATTCCATTAAGATGGAAAAAGATTTCATGAATTCTCTATAATGTCCATCAGTTTCCACCTTCTACAACATATAAACCCATAACAGTGAGGGCTTGTTAAAAAGTAATCCTTATATTTACAACATATTTGGTGTGTAATATGATATAGAACCACCATTCCCTCAAATGAAATGCAGGAACTTAAACCATGAAGGAAAACATAGATACTCATGCACTAACCATTTATACAACGGGTTATGAAAAAATGTAATGGTTGCTTCTTTAATAAATATTTCCAAGGTTCTCCACATGGCCATACTATCCAAAATTCTTTAATGTAATTAGTATAAGCTAAGGATTTTATACAATTATGGATTTGAGGGGCCAATCATGAGCTTCTTGAATGCATTTTTCTTATGCATTTAACTTAGACTTTGAATATAATATGGTCCATCACACATTTCTTTGAAATCCCCCTCTTTAATAGAAGATGGAATTGTGACCTCCTCAACTTTGAATTTAATGTTATTGTTGGTAGGAATGTGCAGTTGAGTGTATTTTTCCATGGAATCCTTTACTACTAATTCCACTATTTCATCAAAGATATCTAACTCACTACCTCGAGTAGCTTCTTGCTCAATTGGCATTAATTTTTTCATTTTTTACTTATTCTATAGACACCATTCTTGTCGAACCTTCCTTTCTAGCCATTAGCCACCCTGGAAATGTGTTAGGCATATATTTTATCTCTTCAATCATTGGATACTTCACATGTGGATATTGTATACAAGGTATGTCTCAAGCAGGAGAATCCTATCTCCGAAATCAACTTGGTTTGACTAGACCTAGGCGTCTTGAGTTTATCTGGATTTAATTGTGTAATTGATGAAAATTCCTATGTTTGGAGGAATTATAGAAGACTTGTATTAGTTTGCGATATATGAATGTAATCATATCTGTCAGAGAAGATATCGAGAGCTTGAGCGAGTTAGAGAGATCCTAGGAGTAAGTTAGAGATACTAGAGAGGATTTTGTGGATCTGAACCAATTATGGTTTAAGATCCTTTTGTACAATTAAATTGTAAGCCTACAAGAATTAGAGAGGAGAGAGCATGGATAGAGAGGTCAAGTGCGGCCAAAGGCCAAGAAAAAGTCCAAATTAATGTAAATCAGGCCAGAGATACTAGAAGGCCTTGTACAACGAATATAGATATTCATTAATAGAATCATCTATGTGTTTGATGGGTTGTCCATGTAAATGTGAAATAAAGTGTCTTCTGTTGAATCGATATTTATGGCTGCATTCTAGATTGGAATTGACTAAGTTGTATATGTGCAGGTTCTACAAGCATGAATGCAGTGGAGAAGGAATTGGATCGAATTCCTTAAGAAACGACACAAAAAAACCTCGTTACCGGTGAGAAGAGTTGAGGACCACTGATCATTGAACAAGCATAGATATCAACAATCCTAATTTATCATTGAACGATTGGGGAAAGAGATCATTTGAAGAATGAAGATCTAGATCCGATTCATCAAATCTTAATCGGGGTCCATAGATACCTTATATTCTTATCGGATCGAGAGCATGCGATATAAATTAAGTGGAGAGACTCGGATATTCCAGTTTTTGACAAACCCGGACCAGCCGGTATAGTAGCTCGTGATTCGATGGACCATTATCATATTAGGATAGTAATTGTGCATGCATAACTCTTGAAAGCTGACAACCCGATTTTCGATGCACATGGTGATCATTCGTCGAAGGGGAAGATCAACGGTGATATGTAGTGCAATGGAAGCATCATGGAGTAGAGGATATAGTTGTCAATTCAACAATCAAATCAACAGTTGAGATGCTATCGAATCTCTCTCATTGGGATAAACTAAAAAGGGTGAAGTTGGAACCCTTCCAATAGTCTGATATTGACATACATCAACACAAGTATGCAACCCCTTAAAGAGTGACATGTGTCCCACATGGAGGATGACACGTGTCTGTGTCCATTCAATAGTTGGAGCATCTGGAAGTCACAAATTGAGGTGACATGTGTCGTCCTAGTCAGTGGTAACACGTGGCAAATCCATGTCGGAAATTCCATGTAGTTAGTGACATGTCATACGGGATTGGATCTTGCTAGTGAATAGTAAGTGGAAACAATTTGACAGAACGATGATGACATATGTAAGGTTGATGCCAGGCTCTGGCTGGCCACGAATTGCATGGATTTTATGTAAAGGTGTAGATTGAAGGACCAGAGTAGAGCCATGAGAACGACGATGATTGGATCCTTTCTATTGATCATTGATTGTTTCATTTTATCAACAAATGATATTATATCATCCATCGGATAAAGATGAGAAGGGAGTAAATTCACGTGTTATTTGGAAATATGACGATCTGATATCCACACCCATCGTCCCAACCCATGGTCAGATGCATACGAGTGCCTATAATTAAAGAACTCAAGAAATAAGTATAGGTTTTTGAGCACTTGGTCGCGTAGGGGATTCAAACCAAGGTTTGAGTGTTGTGGTTAAGCACCATGAGGATTGGTGTGATAATATATCATAACAGGGTTCTGTTAAGAAGTGATTTAGGGTTCGTATAAGAATTGAGAGAAACTCGATATATTGAATATGCAAAGAGTTTTATTTATAAATCTGCACCTGTGGGTATTGATATCCCCTAGGGGGTCTTCATCAATTGGTATCAGAGTACATTTTTTCTCTGAAAAAGAAGAAGTAAAACTGCAACAAAATATTTTAGCTAGTAGAGAGTTTGAGTTGATTCAAAGAGGGGAGCATGCATAGAGGAGTACATTAGAAATTGTAGAAGCATTGGACAAGAAGTTTTCCATTCAAGTGTATTGAATTTGAACGAAAAGATCTCACAAATAGATCTTGTAGGTATTGAATTGATGTTTTGTAATTAATAATGGAAAAGTATGACTCTGTCGGAGGTAGTAGGGAATAAATGGTAGAAACCTTTACAATAGAGGAGTTGTGATAGAGAAATAAAAGTGGTGGAAGAACCTTGTAGCAGGGATGTTGTAGATACTTCCAGTTGAAGATTGGAAGTAAGGAGGATAATTGGATCTCTTAGAGGGAGTGATCCAAGTTGAATAATCTATAGGAGAAGAGGATATGCTCAGAGGGTTCTAGGAGAGAACCAATGATACCAAGCGGCCATAGCTCAAAGGAATCTTGGTGAGGTATTGATTGCCAAGTAGAGAAGACTTTCTATAAAGAGAGGCTTGATGCAACTCATTGTGGACTAGGAGAAGTTCATAAGAGAAGAGAAGAATATGAATATTGATGTTAATTATTGTAATATTCCCAGGTCGAACCCCAACTGTAAATGTAATAATGTACTTAAGCTGGTGATTTGTTTTATATCTTTTTGGCATGCATCTTCCATGGCGTAGTGTGTGCATGTACTACGTAGTAAAATGATCGAATGGGCACATTCCAGGATACCGCGTGCAACAATTTAAGTGTGCGCGATATTGAGGCTACGAATCCTTTGTGTATATGTTGTGTTTTATAGGCTGGTGAGCTAGTTATTATAAGCTAGGATGATTATGTTTTGAATTAGGCCAGAGAACCTAGATGCTAAAGGTGAGTGTGCCTATATTTGTATACATCTCATCATTAATATAAAATACATCGTTGCGCGCAGGCCGACCACGATAAAGAGATGGGGGACTAAACTCCACTGGTTAGGGAAAGGGAGGGGCATAAAAGTTAAGGAAA
>CBVK0101645824.1:0-25713 GCA_900067695.1 Picea abies
AAATTCAAACCAACCTTCCCAAGTTAGCTGAAGGATCCATTTGGCTACAGCTAGAAGCAGTTTTAGACCAGCGTGAGTGTCACCTGCGTCAGAGAACCATCAAGGAAGTGCTAGTCCAGTGGAAAGATACAACTCCCGCAGATACCACTTGGGAACCAACTACCATTCTGCAGCAGTTTCCACATCTCAAGCCTTGAGGAGAAGGATATTTTTAAACGGGTGGACATGTTAGGGTCCTAACCCACACATATATAGAGCAATATATTCAGATGTAATAAAGTTTAATATTAATAATGCCTTTCAATAAAATAGAATAAGGCGGATGTAAGAAGACCTAATAGAAGATTTTGCTTCTTGAAGGATCTTCCTCTAGATGTTTCTCTTGATAGACATATTTAGTATAAATAAGGGTCAAGGGTATGAAAACCCTAGCTTGAATATTATTGTAACAGAGTGTTTCTTAACTGGAGGTTGCTCCCTCGAAGAGGCCCGTGAACATTGCTTTCTGAATCAAAGTGTTATTTCTGTTGTTGTTCTTATATCATTTATGTGTTATTGTGGAGATTATGTTGGTTATCTTACTGTTATTCTGCCATTTCTAGCATTTTATTTATGTTCTACATACTTTTTATATCTGGTATATTACAGAAATCTTGCTTGTCAGAGTTGTGAAAAAGGAGCTAACTATCGAAGTGTGAAGAGTTGGAGAATGAGGGTCATAGTACTATATGGTTATAAATATATTTTAATAATAAAACACTTTTCTTTTCGGAGTGTTGAGATGACTACACATATTCCAAACCCAAATGGATATAATATTCAATATTATAATAATATAACATGAACACCAAAACCCTTCTGAGTTGAATTTCAGAGTTGACCATTCAAAATAAAGGGAAGGGAGATTTCAAATAGATAGTGAAGTCATCGGAGCGATGACAGGAGTGTTTAAAAAGGGTCCCACGCATCTACAATGTTACACGTGAAGGAGGTTTGAATAACCTGGGATAAAATGTAATATTAAATATGTTTTAATTCCTTTCTTTTCCTCTCCCAATATTTATATGTATTTAAATTAAATTACGTGAAATTCGGTATGGATTTGTGTGCCAGGAGGCAGTGAATTATATATGTTATCCTTCTTTTCTGGATAACTAAGGAGTTTATGTCTCGAGGCCCTCCAGTTGCATATATGGAGTTCCAAGAGACTACATGACTAGCAGTATCCTTTTGCATAGATGGAGACCCTTCTCACCACCATAGAGGTCGTGGATTTTCAGATGGCATCCACCACACCAGCTTGCTTCCGAAAGGCAATGGGCCTTGCTCCATCTAGTACAGGTCAGGTATTATGGTGAGAGTCATTTCAATATTTGAGCCATTTGAGTATGTTGTATCTTAGATTGTTTTAGATTTCATGATATATGCTTGGAAATTATGCCTTTTGCCCTGCTTCACCTTGGTGGTTGACATTGTGCCCTAGTAAGTGGTCTTTCTTTGGGATGGGTTTACAAATAGGATCTCCCTTGAATATCCATCGTATTGTTCCTTAACATACTTACCACTTTCCATCACTATTTCCCCCCATTTCCTTATCTCTTGGGTTCTTAGGGTGTATTGACCCAAGAAGGGGTTGTCCCTCATTCTATGGTAAGGAGGGGTTGAAGGCCCAAAGGGATTGATGTTGGGAAAAAGATAAAATCCTATGTATTAACATTCTAGATGCTTTACCCAAGGATCCCCCTAGAAAGTGTTGAAACGCATCTTTGTAAGAAAAAGAGGACCCACAAGAGAAATGATTAAGATGCTTAAAGGGTTAGTTGGAGGATAGAAGATCTCATCATGAGATGGCATATCATGTCCATATATATTTATTGGTATGAAATTACCATCATTTGGTCACCAAGCCACAGTAATGGCTCTTAGTTGCATGGCTGAGAGAAAGGGGGTCTCATCATGAGCCAACATTCTCATTTCCACTAGATATGTGTGGTTGACATTGTCATTATCTGGACACCACATTGGGACAGTGGCCTTCAACTTGTCCCTAAAATATGAAAGAAACAAAGAAATCCAAAACTATGGGCATGGAAAAAAAATTGTGTTTCAAACGAAGGTGCCACACACCCTCCACAAAGGCACCCATGAATGAGACACTACAACCCCTTCTATGTCATGAACCCCATTCCCATTGAGTCTTAACCCAAACCACTTAACCCAATTTACCTGGATTAGAGAAGGATCTCTTGGAAACTCTCCTTGACCTAGGGCAAGATCTACCCAATAGCATACCTCATCAACCCTCCCATATTCAAGCTTGAAAAGTCACATAATGTATTTGAGCACTTAATTGTTTGATACGGTAATCTTTGATGCACATGCTTAGGTGGCTCATTTATTGATTTGATTTACTTATCATGATGTTATGGCTTGAGATCCTTGGAGGGCATGCTTTTTTGTCTTTACAGGACCTAGTTGGTGGACAGTTTTGGAGGAAAAAGCATATCTTGGGCTTTCATGGGGATTGAATCCCATGTGTGGATGTCAAGGGCCCACATGTAAGATGAGAGAGATGACACTTTGGAGGCCTAGAATATGACTTGGAAAACATAACCTAACCCCCACATGCCAAACGTTTTTCCTAAGAGAGGTAAAATGTCACCTTTAGAGGCATGGCGTCACCTAGGGGGGTTAAGGTTTGGTGGTGTGGTTGATATGCATTGGAACTTGGACATTTTGAGGAGAATTGGGCTTTGACCATGAAGGAAGCAATTTGGATTCCTTACATGTGGCTTTGGGAATCCTGCCTACACTCTTCCATCACCAATGACTTGTTGTTAGAGCCGAAATGTCCCCTAAAGGGGTGACGTCCTTCTAAAATTAGCGTTTTCTTATGCGTAAAAGAAAATTTTAAGTGGGTTGTTTAATATTATTTTTTAAAAGGGGAAATAGTAGGCTTGTTGACCCCTAATCTTGTGCTTTAGCCTATTATAATGTGGACAAACCATCTTAGTGACATTTTGTATAAATAAGAGATCATAAGATCTCATTTTAACATAACTCTCCCTCTTGTGAGAGGTACTTGGACTGAAATTTTCTCTCTCTTTGGCTAGTTGTCTCTCTTATGGTTTTGTTTATGGCTAGTTCTTGGATTATTGGTTGATGGAAGTGATGTGCTAGCCTTCGAAGGATTTTTCTAGCTTCTATGGTGGTTTGTCTTAGCTTTTTCCTTGAATTGGTGAGCTTTTTTGCATTGTGCTATCATTGTTATTCAAGTCAAGGTTATTTTGCTAGAGCTTGGTGGGAAGTATAAGGGCATACACCTCCACCATATTCTCCATCATTTTATGCTTACATGTTATTGGTTTAAACAAGGGTTTGCTAAGAGAAGTATAATGGCATACACCCTCTTAGTTTAAACCCTAGCTAGAGATACTTTCCTCGGGGAGTAAGAGGATTTACACCCCCAAGGACGTAGTACCTCTAGTTATTTATTTCCTTGACTCCATTAACCCATTTTTTAAAGGCACTAGTCATTTACTTGTTGCATTGGAGAAATAAATTGTTGCCTTGGTAAACATGATTTTTTCAAGTTTTAAATCTCTCTCTTTTGGATAGTGATCTTGATGCCTTGGGGATTTTTCTCCCTTAGGGCGTCCCCTTTCTCCCACAAATTCTCATGGTTGTACTAACTTGTTTCCTACATCCATTAGGCTACAAAAAACCACATCCCTAACTGCTAATATCTCACAAACTAACCCTCTAACTTTGCTAGTTTAACCTACTAACCTAGGTGCATCTATTGGGCTAGATTTTAGCACTTTTTGATGAACAATTTTTTTGTTGTACTTCATTGAATGCTACAACCATAAGGCTGATATACTACTGCATAAATTTACTTTCGTGATAGCCATATTTATTCAGTCTTGAAGTGTTATTTTTTATCCACATTGGTTACTAGTTTTATTGATAACATTTCTAACTAGTCTAGACTTTTTACTTATTGATTTGGATGTAATCTATTGTTGATATAAATGTTGAAAAATAGGGACAGCAAGCTTAACTTTTTGATCCACTTGATATATTACTTTTCATTTGGATTTTTCTTGTGTCTCGAGCAGGTACAATCATCGGCCAAAGAAACACATCCTTTGGGGAAGCACTACTTGGTCAGTATTGACACAGGTGCAGACCCAGGGTTCAACGCTACAATAGCGCACCAAAAAAACCCTAACTATCATCCCTTTTGGCAACACCTGCGAAGCAGATGAAGTCTCACTCGAGGTAGAGGCAGGGGTGGTTGCAGGACTCAGATGTCTGCAACCTTAGCTGGGACACTGATTTGTGATTACAACACCTTAACAAAGCACTTAGCAGTTATAGTTCATCGATATTTAACCAGTATCTACTTCTCAGATAAAACCCTAATTACAGAGCATCGCAGTTTTCACCCAGATATAGCCTATTCAAGCACTAATCACATTCACATAGGTTAAATCTAGCAATCATCCATATTATTAAGCACAAAGCATTAACATATATATCTATCATTCATCTATATCAAAGCACTTAAACAAGTAAACACATAAACACATCAATACATTGCACAAAGCATAGCAACACAGGATATACATGGTTTACCTCCAGTCTGGGGCTACATCCACCAACTCTTCTTATCTTTTATTATCTTCAATCAATCGGCTACATGCACAGAGCCACAAGATCCTACTCCACATAGGACAGGATATCTGCGCGCACCTCACGAGATCCTCCTTCCCCAAGCTAGGTTACAGCACAAAGATTCTACTCAATCTCTTACATTCACTTGCACTTAGCCTTGCAAGTCTCACACAGAATGCACAAAGCATGTACACTACCACTTGCACTTATCACTTGGTATCACACACTTGTGCCTTTGCACTTAGAATGCATACACACACACTTACATCGCCTAGATTTCTATTCATACATTACAAAATAGGCCTAAACATGGGTAAACCCATGGGTCGACATCCCCATACCCATTACATCAGTCCAAAACCCAAAAGGCCCTAAAAAGGGGTTGATATCCCGAGATCTCTGCTTTGAATTTCGCTCCACCTTCGCCAGCCTGTCAAAGTCCCAAAAGTAGGTCAAACCTAACCAAGTATCCTCAAAACTTGGTCAAGGGTCAATAGGCCCCCAACACTCACATGTGACTCGTCCCGAGTCACTCTGGTCTAGGTAGCTTTGCTTTGAAAGCCTCGAGATTGGTTTGAGTTGCTTCGACCTGTTGTTGTGCCATGGCCTCATGTTCGGTGAACTCTTGGATTACTGCTTTGTTGATAGGTCCCTCTAAGCGTTTTTCAGCTGCAGTGACGAATTTCTCCAGTTCTACTCCTCAGCCATCAATCTCTGTGAATAGTTGGCAAGCCTCGTCCTGAATTGGTGTGAGTCTCTAAGTCACTTCCATTACTCTGTTCTAAATGGTGTGGACCTGTTTTGGGGGATTTCATTGTTCTTGGGATCTCTTCATTCTTTCGACTGCTGACAGGGGCTTCAATTGCACCTGTACTGTTTTTGCTTGTTGCTTTGCCTCCTGGAGTTGTGACTCTAGTTCCTTTAATTCAGAATCCTTAGTGAGTCACTCATAATTCTAGGCACTTCCATCACTTAGTTGTTTACATCCCATGGTGAGGGCATTGATTCTTTCAACTGTGCTTTGAGCACTTGCTTCTCTTTGATCTCGTACATCCGGCAGAGTATTGGGCACTATGCGGAGCTCTAAGTCTGTTATTCTTTGTTGTCGTTGTTGGATAGCTTCTGTGAGCTGCACTACTTGATGCTCCACTCGGTATTCTTCCTTTGTCTCTAATCCTGTCATAGAGCAAAGTGCTCAGTCGACTACTTCTTTGACTCCCAGCTATTCTATGAGCAATTGTTATTTTTCTTGCTTGGCATGTGCTCTCTCTTCTTCAAACTTGGCTTGAAGGTCCACTTTCTCCTTTTGTGCAACTCGATGTTTCTCTACCATTTCTTCTTGTGCTTGCTTCAGGGCCATTGTGGCCTTTTCTTTCTCTTCTTATGCTCGACGAAGGCGGGCTTCGGTCGCATCAGCTAGTCTGTGGAGTTGGGCAGGCTCATCTCCCAACTTTGGTTCTTCTAATGGCGGGGGCGCAATGGATATTGTACGACTGGAGTGAAGGGCTCGTTGTACCCCTCTCATCTCTGTCGTTATCCTGTCATACAAGGCTTATTTCTTGGCTTCGTTGTTCTGCAAAATGTCTTGTGAAGCGTCTGATACAGTTGCAATGATGTCATCAATTGTGAGTACAGTATGAAGCTTCGGCTTGCTTGCTTTGGATTTCTTCCACGATGTAGGTTTCATGGGAGAAACCTTCCTTTTTCAGATGGATCTACATCGTCAAGGGGGTTCTGTGGCAGGGTTACTTCGCCTTGCTCCTGCTTATCTTCTTCCCCTGCTTTTTCTTCTTTCTCCTCTTTCTCCACCTCGTCACCTCCTCCTTCACCAGGTGAATATGAGGCAGTATCTTCTGAGGCACTGCTCAGTTCCTATACATATTCGTTCTTCTTCCTTCTGCTACTGTTGGGTGCATTATACTCCTCGTGGGTAACTACCGGGCTTCCACTGATGTTTGGGTCGGACAATTTTTCCTTAGCAACTGGTATAAAGAACTCTGCGAGCCATTCCTTAGTGATTTCTTCTAGGTCCTCCTCAGTGAGCTTATAGTATGACTAAAGCTCTTCTTTATTCTCATCTGCGCGCGCGATGATATATATGAAATTCCTATCTACGTGAAACTCCATGAGGGGTCTGAACCTGTCCAGAGTGTTTTGTGTCATCTGGGGAAACAATTCGATAGCCCTTTTCAGCTGTAAGTAGTAGGTATGGAATACTGCGTTCAACTACCACTGTTTTCAAATGTCGCTCGAGTACCAGAGCACGGTGAAGTTCACAGCAAGCGGCTCGAATGGATCAATGTCAGGGAAGGTCGCGGCTTCCGGCATCTCCCAAGATGTAAACGCAATGAGGATCAGCAGCCAGCTAAAGTGGAACTCGTAGCCCTGATCCTGAGCTTCACGGAAATCGACTTCTAGTTGGTTGACTAAGTACTTCACCCAGTCATCTATAATCCCTCCACGCACTTTCCTACAAGGTCAACCACAAACCTTGTGACCTGCGTCGGTCTGTTCTTCCGGACTAGCTTACCAGCAATCAACTAGCAAGGGAGGCGTATTGCACCATTCTGAATGGAGGCTACCTTGTATCCTCGCGTCCCCTTCTCTACATTGCCATAGACGTCTTTAATATTTTGTTCCAGGGCGTGATCTGCAGCCTTCCTTGGGTAGAAGTCCTGCGATTCGGGTCCATGCATGCTCAATCCGGTGATCCTATCGATCAGCATCGGATCGACGGTAATACGCCTGTCTAACCATATATAACCGTCGTGGAATCATGACAACGGGATTTTAACGCACGCGTTAACCTCTTGGTGTCTTCCAAAGTGTGGAATTTTCATGACATTAAAGATAGTGGACTACGCAATGTTCATGGTCCATGGCTAGGGAATGATCTTCGATCTCTTTCCCTTCGTCTTAGTCTAGTACTTGTGAGGCACGAGCATGTTGTAGGTCTTGCGGTCCCCTAGATTATAATCACTGATCTTTAAGGTTGGAATCCTCTCCAACTGCGGTCTAACTGCGCATAGCCCCTTCGGGAGGTATGTTGTGATGACTGTGTAATCAAAGTCCCTCGGGACACTGTCACGATTCACTGCGTCGGTTAGAGGTGGGATGTAATCGGGAAGAACAGACGGGATTAACTTCGCATTCGCTAAGTCATCTATGTGCTTGGTTCTTTTCTCATCTGCAACGCAGGATGGTCCGAATCCGCAAGCAGTTGACGGGGAGGCTTGCACTCCTCGTGTCGATGAAGCTTGAACTCATGCGGACATCACTCTCTCTACCATAAGTTCGATTAGAACTTCTTCAATGACTTTCTCTACAGTGTTGAGCTCGTCCGAAATACACGCTCAGATCAGATAACTCAGGTGGATGAATGAATGCTCAAAGCAATGGAACAAGTGTCGATCTCAATAAACACAGCGTGGTAGCAATGAGTTCTCTTGTTGGCTCGGATACAATTCACAAAAGTGTTGTCATGGATGCAACAGTCGACGGAATAAGTAGACAGTGATGTAATGGATCTTCTCCAACAAACAAGAGGCCTTCATCAATATAGTTTTGTCCATTACGGCGCGGTCCCAACGATCTGATGGCAAGATTTCTGGTCATAACTGTTGTTCTAACCGTTCGGGGAATTGGGCTAATGGTTATAATGCTTTCAATGGCTATCTCACTCTACCATGGCAAAGTGCCATGTTGTGTTGTTTTGATATCCCGACGAAGTTCCAGTTTTGCAAAACTTCCCTCTTTGAAGTCCCCTCGGGAACCTCTATCAGTTTTTCTAGCTTCGTTTTATTCGTACTGAGCTTTCTAGCTTTTTTCCCTATGATATGCATTACTGGGTTCCTCTTCCCATTCTGATTCTTATCTCTTTTTGGTATAGTAACTTCGCGTTGTTGATATTCTTTCATAGGGTTGGAGAGTAATACGTCTTCTCTAGCTGGGGCAAGTACTTCAGTCTTCTGTGGGTCTTCTTGTGTTCTTTTAACTTCGACATCCAATTTTTTGGTGCTAAGTAGCTTCGATCTGTTCTCCTGTTATTCAATCAAGTGTTATATCATCCTAGTCATGAAATATTTTAATTCTTGCTTCTTCTGCTCTAAGACTTCCTCTTCTTTTCTTCTGGCCTGATCCTTTTCAATCCAAGGTTTTCCTCATAATATAGAAAATGGGGCGTTATTCTCAATAAATTTAACAACCTCAAAATCTTCCTCTGTCGAATTTCCATGAGCACTCATAGATATCTGGGTGAGTCTTCCACATAGGGTTATCAACTTTCCTCTAAATAATCATATTCCTCTTAATGAAGGAATCATAGCAGGCTTTCCTAAAATTTCCCAAGTTCTTTCTATCATAATATTCACCTGTGTTTCCTCATCTAGAACACAGTCTATATCGAAGTCTCATATTCTTGTTTAAATGCACTCTTTTTCTTTGAAGATCTCTAATAAGTTGATATTTCGGTGATCATTCAGGGTTTCTTTCATTTGCAGTAATACAGTCTATGATTCTTTTTGGGGTTTTGTCGTGGTCTTAGTTTCTTGATCTTCCTCAGGGTTTTCTTGTCTCATATTCATTCTTTCAACCTTAGCAATCATTCTAGAGCAATCCAAAACTTCATGATCCATAGCTTGACAACAAAGACAACTAGGTCTTCTACCAGGGTATTCCTTAGCAAGATGTCCCGGTCTTCTGCAATTATAACAAAGAGTTAATCTTCTCTTTATTTGAAGTGATCCCCAACCTTTCTTATACTGCGCACTAGGATCATAGTAGCTAACCTGCAAAAAAAAATTTCTAGGTTCCTACATCCATTTGTTAGTCCAAACGTTTCTTTATATGCATAGGAATAACATATATTTCATTATTTTTATCAGATCTACTCATATCAAACCTTCTTCCATCTAGTTGTGCCCTACTTTTCAAGCTAGGACAAAATTTATCAAACATACCTAGATCCATACTTTTGAAACAAAAATTTTCACTTATCTTTCATTTTTCAATCAAAACTTTTCATTGTTCTTACCTTTAACAAAGCAAAAAGCCTTCAGATCTTACCTCTTTTACTCAGATCTGACTTTTCTTCTTAGCACAGAGCTTCACAAGTTAAGTAGACTACTGTGCACTAAAGCAATAGATCTACGCACAGAGCTTTCTTTTCTTCAGTTCCCAGCAATCACAGTTTCAGGTCCAGGCAATGGAACCATTTGTTGGCACAGGGACAGACCTAGGGTTCAACGCTACAACAGTGCACCAACAAAACCCTAACTATCGACCCTTTCGGCAACACCTGCGAAACAGAGGAAGTCTCACCCAAGGTAGAGGCAGGGGTGGTTGAAGGACTCATATGTCTGCAACCTTAGCTGGGACACCGATCTGTGATTACAATACCTTAACAAAGCACTTAGCAGTTACAGTTCATCAGTATTTAATCAGTATCTACTTTGCAGAGAAAACCCTAATTACATAGCACCGCAATTTTCACCCAGATCTAGTCTATTCAAGCACTAAGCACATTCACATAGGTTAGATCTAGCATTCATCCATATTATTAAGCACAAAGCATTAACAGATCTATCTATCATTCATCTATATCAAAGCACTTAAGAAAGCAAACACATCAATACATCGCACAAAGCATAGCAACACAGGATATACGTGATTCACCCCCAGCCTGGGGCTACGTCCACTAACTCTTCTTCTCTTTTATTATCTTCGGCCAATTAGCTACATGCACAGAGACACAAGATCCTACTCCGCATAGGATAAGAGATATGGGCGCACCTCACCAGATCCTCCTTCCCCAAGCTAGGTTACAACACAAAGCTTCTACTCAATCTCTTACAATCACTTGCACTTAGCCTTGCAAGTCTCACACGGCATGCACAAAGCATGTACACTACCACTTGCACTTAGCACTTGGTATCACACACTTGTGCCTTTGCACTTAGCATACATACACACACACTTACATCGCCTAGTTTTCTATTTATACAGTACAAAAGAGGCCTAAACATGGGTAAACCCATGGGTCAACATCCCCATACCTGTTACATAAGCCCAAAATCCAAAAATCCCTAAAAAGGGGCCAAGATCCCGCAATATCTGCTTCGACTTGCGTGCCACCTTTGACAGCCTGTCAAAGTTCCAAAAGTAGGTCAAACCTAACCAAGGATCCTCAAAACTTGGTCAAGTGCCAACAGTCAGCAAGGCATCTCGTTTTTCCTCTTTTCCACTTAGTATACTGACTTCTAGGGGGCTCTCCATTACCTTTTACTTTCTTCTTTCTTTTCCCCTCGGGTCTCTGGGATCGCCTCCCATGAGTGACTTTAGTCACCCCCCAAGTGTGGGACCTACAACGAGGTGATAGTGGGTGTAGTGTTCCTTAGTTCTCGCAATTTTAGTGGTTGGGTTGGGTTTTTCCCAACCTACAACTTGTGCGATAAAAATATACATTAATTAAGGTTAAAAAATTTAAGTATATTATGGCCTAATTAACCGCATTATGTTATAATATAATTACTCATAATTATCATATGAGTAATTAATTGAATTAGTGTTAAACTACTTCTAAGGGAAAGAAAGAAAAAGTAAAACCTCATTAATTACTGGGCTAGGATTATTAGGCTAAGCAAAATGTAGTCATTGGATGATTAGTTTGTGGAGAATAATTATCCTTAATGAGGTTTAAGTAATTAAATACCAAAGAGTGGTACTCTATGAAATATTAATTAAGTATTTTAATCGGATTATAGGAGAGGGACAAATGTCATTCTCTGTTCGAGCATTCCTAAGCACCCTATGGTGAGATGGTGAGTTGTGATGGGTCCACGTGTCGAGTGTATATTGAGCCACATGTCACGTTAAGAGACAATTGCATTGTGGCAACAGTGACCTAGGAAATAAACGAAACTCAATCTCAATTGTTGAGTATTGGGGCTCCCACTCATTAAATCAAGAGAGAAGGGCAAGTTGATGCTGACTAAGAGCATCAGTGTGATGACGCATGTTTATATTCAATTGTCTAACAAGTTGAGTGGGGTCCAGTAGGAATGATAAAAATTAGGCATCGAATGGATCCTAACCGTAGGTCAGGGGATCTTGCTTGCATCGAGACCGTCCATCAAGGGAAAGGGAATATTCCTCGATACCTTGGTTTCAGAGTAGTGAGACTATGTGAACTGCTCAAACTTAGAATGGATGGTATCGAGGGGGGAATATTCCTCGATACGATATTCGTTGAAGGTAAGTGAAGAGTGCGTTGGGAGAAGGACCAAGCGATGGTGTTTGTAGGCTTGTGTGGACTAGAGTTCCACTATGGAAAGCTACGCTAGTGCTACATCAGAGCTAGGGTGTCGCCACGACATTTGGAACATACAATGAGATGTCACATGGATGCCACGTGGAAGTAAGAGAGATGTTTCCCATGTAAACCCCGAGAACTTCGTAAGGTTATAAATCGCATTTCAGAGCTCAGTTCTAAGCGAACTTCTATCATTGGAAATCTCTTGATGATCAAAAGACAATGGAGCCATGATAGAGAATAATTAAGATTGTTAGAAGAAGCAAAAATTTAATGCCCCATATCCTAAAAGGTACTTAGGGGGTTGGGTGTGTTACAGTCGAGTTCTGAATTTTTGTTGTCAAGTTTTGGAGTTTTTGATCTTCTCTTTTTTAGAAGAATGTATGTCGCTCTGACCTAGTCCATCCTACTTGGGAGTTTTCTTTGGAGGCTTTCAAAGAAGTTTTCTCTCGACGGGTTTTTTGGGGTTTTCCCATTCATGTTTGTGGTTCCTCTCTTTGGTTGTGTTGGTTGTTCAGGTTTTGATGTATGCTCAGATCGGGGTCCTTTTGGAGGGTGTTGGTGTCTCTCTCTTCCTCATATCAGATGGGGGGTTTGGCTGGAGCTTTGAGGTACCTTCTAAAGGCATGCAGTGTTGATGCATTGACACTATGAGGTCCTTTTTTAAGGCGTGCAGCTTTTTCGTTTCTCTTTTTCTAGTGTTCGTAGGATGGGATCTTCTATGGTGTCATTGTCATCTGGTTTTGTTAATGTGAGAGCTTCTTACTGCTTTGACTTGGTCCTTCTGGCATCTGGAGTTTTCTTTGGGATTGCTTTTATGTCGTGTCTTTCGTGGAGGGGTTTCTTGTTCTTCAATGGCTTTCTTCCCAGCTCATTTATTGTATATTTCTTTGTGGCTTATTAGCCATCTTCAAGACCCCTTCAGGCTTCTATTTTCTGCTCATTTTACCCATGGTTGGGTTGTGCTTAAGGCACCTACAAAATATAATTTGGTTCTCTTTGGATGAATAGAATTACGTTATATATATATATATATATATATATATATTCATTTTTTTTTAAATTATTTTATATTTTAAGTTTTTTTTGAAGTTTTTTTAACAATTTTTTCATTTTCTATATGAAATTTTTAAATTGTTTTTAAAATATACATGTTTTCATTTTTGTTTTTTATTTTAGTTTTAATGTTTTAGCTTAGGTATTTTTAATATTTTTTAATATGTTTTTATTTTAAATTGTTTTCTAATATTTTTTTCAATTTTGTTTCTTTTTTAACGTTTTTTGAGCAATTTTTTTGGATTTTTTCTTTTTTTCTTTTTTTTCTTTTTTTACGTTTCAAGGGTTTTTTTATTATTCTTTTTAATAATATACATTTTTTTAATTGTATTTTTCGGGGAAATTTTAAATTTTTTTCATGTCATCTTAGTTTTTTTTCCACCCTTTTTTAATGGTTTTTTTAATAATTTAGATTTTGAATATGTTTTTTTAATGTGTTTTTTTCTTCATTTAAAAAAAAAATGCAAAGATTTTCTCCATTTTATTTATCTATTTATTAATGTAAATTTAAAAAAAAATAAAAACAAAAAACAAAAAAGTTTGTAAATAAATTTTGAAGTGATCATTTAGTATCCAATTTTGGAATTTTTTTTTGCATAGGGATCTATTGTCAAAGCCACGGTTTCAATTAGGTCATAATGAGCCATAATTTTAATGTTTAGAAAAAAACTTTTTTTTAGTTAGCATTACTTTTTTATTTAGGTGTTGAATAAGGTTTTTCTGAGCAACTATTTGAGTTTTAAGTTCATGCTTGAAAAATGTTGTAATTTTAACCCACGTTAGAAAAAATAGTGCTACCAGTAGCACCACTTTTTTATTTGGGGTTGATTTTCATGTTTTTTATGTAAAAATATGAGTTTTAAGGGCTAGAGTTCTTGTTTTGAGGTCACATTTCTCGTTAAGTCAGTATCTTTGTTTTCCATGTCCTTTGCAAATCTGGCCCAATGATAGCCCTATATGTTGGGTTATCCCAACTCACTGGTGTGTTACACTTTTTTCCGTATAAAATGGGCTCATTTGTAATGAGGTTTGATACCCATTATTGTAAGCAAATTCAACTAATTGAATGTAATCCTCCCACTTTGATGTTTGGTCCATTACATACATTATGAGCATGTCTTCAATTATTCTGTTGGTCCTCTCTATTTTCCCATTAGACTTTGAGTGATACATTGTATTCAGATTTAAATTTGTCCCAAATCCTTTGATCGAACCTTTCCAAAAATTGGATATAAACTTGGGATCTTTGTCTGGAACAATTGTCTTGGGTACTCCATGTGGCTTGACAATTTCTTTCATGTATATATCTGCAATATTTTGTGTCTTGTGTATTCTGTACTGGAATAAGATGTATAGTATTAGCCAATTTGTCCACCACCACCATGATGGAGTCATGTTGCTTCACTATTATGGGCAGCTTCGTAATAAAATCAATTGTAGCAACTTCCCATTTCCACTCAATAATGGGTAATAGTTGAAGCATCCCAGGTGGATGTCTATGTTTAGTCTTCACCTTCCGACACTCCATGCATCTGGATATCTAATTAACCACTTCTTTTTTTATTCCTCGGCACTATATTTTTCAACTCACCGGAATTTGACACATATACTTTCCTTCTGTACATGAGTATTCCATCCTCTTGCAACTCATAATATTTAAATTTATGTTGCAAAATGTTGTCTTGTAATGTTTCTTTTATTTTCCAATAGTGTTGATCTAAATTTTGTGTTTCTAAAATTATGTCTTTTAAATCAAATATGGACATGATAATGGTTACAATATGCATCTCATGTGCTCTTATGTTGAGTGCATCAACCAAATGGTTATATTTTCCTTTGATATGTTTAATTTAAAATCCATATTCACTAAGAAATTTAAGCCAACCAGTTTGTCTGGCATTTAATGTTGGATGGACAAATAATTTTTTTAGACCACAATGGTATGTCCTTAACTTAAATTTCCTCCCTATGAGGTAATGTCTCCACATTTTGAGCACATGAACAACGGTTGCTAATTCTAAGTCATGGGTAGCATAATTTATCTCATGCTCTTTTAATTTTTTAGACTCATAACATACTACATTATCCTTTTGTGTGAGGACCCCACTGAGCTCTTCCTTGCATGCATCCATGCACACAACAAAGTCTTCATCGAGGTCTGCAATATTCAATATTGGTGCACTGGTCATAATGTCTTTCAATTGTTGAAAACTTTCTTCACACTCATAATTCAATTCAAATTTCACTCTCTTATTTTGCAAAGAAGTGATTGGACTTGCAATCTTTGAGAATACCTTTATAAATCTTCGGTAATAACCTGTAATACCCATGAATGATCTTACCTCTATCACATTTATTGGCATTGGCCATCCTCTAATGGCCTCTATATTCTTGGGATCAAATGTTATCCCATCTGTTGAAATAATGTGCCCTAAATAATGAATCTTCTTTTGATCAAAGTGGCACTTACTTAGCTCAACATACAATTTATGTCCTCTTAAAACTTGTAGCATGATTCTTAATTGCCCCTCATGTTCTTCTTATGTTTTTTAGTATATGAGTATATCATTTAGGAATACAATCACAAACTTGTCCAGGTATTCCCTGAACACTCCATTTATCGGGAACATAAAAACAATTGGGGCATTTGATAGCCCAAATGGCACTATCGTAAATTCATAATGCCCATATCTTGTTTTGAACGATGTCTTTCTGATATCTTCTTCCTTTATTCTCACTTGATGATAGCTCAATCTCAAGTCATTCTTGGAAAAGATTATATCGCCTTTCAGTTGATCAAATAAATCATCAATCCTTGGCAAGGGATATTTGTTATTTATGGTGACCTTATTCAGTTGTCTAAAATCAATACAAAGCCTTAGGGTTCGATATTTCTTCTTCACAAAAATCATTGGGGCTCCCGAAGGTGACACACATAGGTGTATATACCCCTTCTTTAATAGCTCTTCAAGCTACATCTACAACTCTTTCAATTATGGTGTGCCCATTCTATAAGGTTTCTTGGACACTGGGGTAGCTCTTGGCACCAAATCAATAGAGAAATCAATGTCTCTCTTTGGAGGTGGTCTCGATATTACCCTAAAATCATCTTCAAAATCCCTCAATATTGGATGGTCTTCAATGCTTGGCATTTTATCTCTTGTTACCTCCTCCATATGGGCTCCAAAAATTTGGCATCCCTTTATGAAACTCGTTTTCAACTTCATGACTGAAATTTCTATAACAGCTACAACTCTTGGAATGCCTTGAATCTTGCCTTATTGTCCTACCGCATCAATACAAGTGATTGTCTTGTTGTAACAATCTAGGATAGCATGGTATTTTTCCAACCAATCCATGTCAACTAGACAGTCATATGAACCTAATGGTATGATGTTCACATCTACCTTTGTGCTTAGTCCATTCATGTCTATTGGGAAATATTTAACCATCTCATTGATTGTCTAACTGAACTAACCAAATAAATTTATGCTTACTCCTTTGTAAGTGAAATATTTCAACAATGTTAGAGTTTATGTAACTATGACTAGCTCCATAATCAATTAAAATTGTTATCGGTTGGTTATCAATCTTACCTTCCACTATGATCATAGGGGATTGATTAGTTTTTATTGTTGTCCAAGGCTGCATAAATCCTTGGCATTTTTCCTCACGAGTCTTTAACTGTCTCAGCCTCTTGAATGTTGTGGACAACCTTCAGTCTTTCTCCTTTGTGAGGGAAGTCCCTATACAAGTGATGTCTTTCACATCCCCAACATTGTACAGGTTGTTGCCTTGGCCTTTTCCCAAATGAATTTTCCATATTAGGATCATTTTCGGTTGACAATCCTTACTTATTTGTTTGTGAGTTATTCATCAAAAATGGTGGACTAAAACCTTTTTTCCTTCGATCCCTCTTTCCTTTCATCTTCTCATTCCAAGTTTTTTGGAAGACTAGCCTTCCTCTGCTCTGTTCATAAATATTTTATGCTCACCTTATGGCCTCCTCCAAATTCTTGGGGTTATCATACTATATCTTGTCACTATAGAAGGAAGGAAACCCACTCATAAACCTTTAGATTTTGACCTTTTCATCCTTTATGAAACCAACATACTTCAGCAACTAAAAGAACCTCTTCTCATATTCATCCATTTTTATGCTTCCCAACTTGAGTTCGAAGAACTATTTCATCCTCCTTTCATAGTAATGATCGAACAAATATTTCTCTTGAAAAGATCCTTTGAACTGCCTCTATGAGACCCTCTTCTCATCAAAGTGTTTGTCTTTCTTAAGTTGATCCCACCACATAGTTATCTTTCCTTGCAAGTGGTAGGTTTCAATTCTTATTTCTACCCTTGAGGTGTAATCATGTAATCATGCACTGTAAATATTTCTTCATTTCCAACAGCTATGCCTCGACCTTTTCTTTCTTTCTATTCTAACCATTGAAATTTGGTGGCTTGCTTTTCTGAAATTCACCTTGCAAAATGTTTGACTCTGGCCTTCTGATAGGAGATGCACTTGGGAATCTCCCTGGTCCTAAGCTCACTCGAGTTATTCTAGTGGATTGATCTGGGGAATGATGATGCCTACTCATAATTATTGAGTGTTTTTCATTCCCATGATCATCCCTTCTACTATGAGATCTGAATGCTATCACTTGTCTAGCACTAGCTACTTTCTTTGTGCCAGAGTGTTTATTGGCTTGCCTTTGCAGCATATTCAAACTTTGTAGTATCTCCTCCTAATATTTCATAATATTCTCATTATCTTCCTTATATCTCTACACTTCTCTCTGCAAGCTTCTCATAGTTACAATATCTTGCTTGTATCTTCTTCCATTAGACTTTATCTCAGCATTTCCCATGCTGACATGTAGCCCTCTGATTTCCTCTCTGTGTGTATCGTCCATGATTGTAGTTCTCATACATGAACCAAAATACCCTTATGAACCTCTTAATTTTGAAAGAAAATGTGCATGCAATAAATTTTTTGTTAGGCACGCACACACACATATGCACATTTCTTGAAAAAGAATGCATAGATTTTCTACTCTTTAATGTCACCAGTCATCTTATTTTGAATTAATTGTAACTTATACCACTCAGATCAATTTTATGGGTTGATGTACGGCTTCTCCTCATCAATACCTTTCCAATGAATATTCATTTTCCCAAATCTAAACTTTGAGCAGAAAGTTATGGGCAATTGAATATTGCCACTTTACTCCTCTTATGCACCTTCTCCCAAGTGCAAAATAATCTCAAACACTAACTTTAGCCACCTACAGAGGTAAATATGTTAGGAATCAAGGAAAAAAATTTATGAAACACAGATAATACTATTGACACTAAAATCACAACAACTCTCATATTGTCAAATTGATGCTCCAATCAAAATCTACAACAATCTGGAAATGAAAACTTTGTCATTTTGCAATTTTTCCTAGCTTAACAATTTTATCCCTATGTAATCATCCCTACGCCAACTCCTTTGGAATTTTGATAGACTCCCAATTGGGTATCTTCATGACTACCTTCTAAATGATCTGTCGAAATTTCACCTTCATACGAGCTCTGGGATTATAGTTTTGACCCGCAAAAGTTTTGATTGTTTTCCCACTTTTAGTCTTACATGCTACAGGTGTCTTCTTTCTCTTTCTGTACATTTTTATGTACCCAAATTCTAAATATGTCTCCATGGTTGTCTTCTATGGTTTATAATATTACCATATACTACTCGTGTGCCTTAAATTGAGTTCTGAGCAAAGAGTTATGCCCTCTGGAAGTAATTTGGTGTCAAAAATATACCTTGAATTGTTTCAGTTGTAACTTTCTCATACGAGCTCCATTTTTCGCCCGAGATAACTTGTTGGAAAAATATCACTAAGCTCATTCATTTAAACTACAAATATTGTGTTTACCATAGGTACACAATTTTCTCATGTTTTCGACTACCTGGAAATGTCGTTTAAGGCCTCTAAATGCCTCTGCAAGTTTATGACCCTCAAAATCTGGAAATTTTCATGGAAAATCACTGGTTTATTGTTGTAACAGTGTGGTAATCTAATCCCATAACCTATCAAAATCTTCTTCACACCCATTTTCCATCGGGAAGATCAACTTGCATTATATCCAGACTTCCCCAAATCCCACGACCTGCAAGCCCACAAGCATGTCGGGCTCTTTCTTTCGTGCAAACTTTCCCCAACATGTTATCAAATAGCATTGTCTTAATATTTTCCCATAACCAGCAAACTACAAGCCAATCAAATTCTTTCTCGCAAACCTTCTTCACGGAAAGTTCAAGTTAACACTCTTTTATAATTTTTTGCAACCGGTTATCCCAAGCCAATCAAATTCCTTCATGCGGAATTTTTCTCGTGGCCTTTTCAAGTGGCATGTAATTGAGTTTTGTCTACAACCCATAATCCATCGCAGCCACCTCCTGCAAGCCATTTTTTACCCACAATCTCGCAACCCACAAACTTATGGAAAAAATCTTTGCGTAACTTTCCCCATGGCTTTCCAAAATCATGAACTTTATATTTTTCCACGAGTTGTAACCCGCAAGCCTTTAGACTTAGCATTTATATGAATTATTGACACAGGTTGCAGCCCGCAACATCATGCTCATTCGATTGATAGGATGACCCAAATCTAATATCCTACAAATCAACAGTTCTTATTCATTTGGTCTTGTGTTCTCAACCTAACTCCGTCGGAAGGAAAACCTTCACAGCTTACTAAACTTCCCATAGCCCACAACCCACATACTCCATGGACTTAAACTCTCAATGAATCTTCCCACTAGCCTTCTTGACCACTAATCTTTGAAGGATAGTTGAGATCTAACCCTAATGCTCAATGAATGATTGGGATTACCCCCAACTCTTAGACCAATTCAACATTGAACTATAGCTTCTACCATAGAGACCTGATATCATGGGCATGCCATAGGTAAACTACCACTATGGCATCCATGTTGGCACCAGCATGCCACCTCCACATGGCTCCACATCATCATTGTATGAAATTTCTCAAAAATTTCTGAAAATGTATAATCCTCTCAAATTTTTCTATCAGTGCACTTGGAAATTTTTACTCATTCCATAATTTCTATCGGTGCACTTGGAAATTTTTACTCGTTCCATAATTAATCTCGGTAGTCAATCGCCGAGTCAAATGCGATCTAGGCCATCAATTCCTCGACTCTTCAATCACCGTTAAAATGTGAAATTCAACCTCCCATGCCAAAATTAGTTCTATTGCCTGGAGACTGACACCATTGATATTCTCATCGACTTTTCTTGGGCGATTTTAAACTCAGATTTGCTCACAAATTTGGAGATCTCATTATATTTTCACCATTTCCCTGCCAAATTTGTCACAGGTGAAACTCTCCAACAACGAATTTTTGTCAATTTGCATTGGCCTAAGACCATATAGGCTCGGTGTTGAACCTTGAGCTCTGATACCAATCCATAATGTCCTCCAACCTAAACCGAGGAACATTACCATGCGAAAAATACATATAAATAAATAAAAATGTGTCGTTAATCCCATAGCTTTTCAGCTACAGGAAAACACACATATTTAACCATTTTTTGATACCATTAATTAAATGCAACTACAACATTCTAGATAAACATGAATGCAACTACTAAACTCATCACAACAACATATAAGGGATTATCATACACAAAGTGAATGCACAACAATTAAAACTCATAATGCACACATAAAATAAATAAAACACTTATCTTTTAAAATAGTTGTGCAACCAGCTGCTTGGGACGGATGCAACACCCAACCATAGACTTGTTGTTCTAGATCTCAACAACAATTCACACCCGAGATGGGGCTAGGAATCCACAATTGAGGGTGTCTCCCACAATCCAGTCACAGCTCAAATATCCCACAACCCATTGGTATTCTTCTACAGCTATCATGAATTTCCTCTAGCTCTCTTCCTCTTGACCTTCCCAACCCAAGGAATGGTACCCCTTCACTACTCCTAGTCTTTCGAACATCCCATTCATTTATCAGGGTCTCTCACTACTAGGAAAAACTACCAGTGAAACAACAGCAGTAACTTGTTGTTACAGTGTGACTCACACATGAGTTCACTCTTCAATTCTAGAAACCTGGTTCTTCAATCTTTAGCTCCAAAACACTTCAAAATTCTCCATAATTCTCCCTCAATTATTGCTCCAGATCTAGTGCTCTTTTTCCTCTCTTCTCTGCTTGTTCATGCAAAAACACACCTGTAAAAACTGTCCTCTTTGGCCATACAAATTTTGTTTTCCCCCAAGTCAATTGACTACTCAGTATCCCCGATGTTGATTATACTTCAACTCCATGTTCCCAATAACTATCAAATGTGACTTTTTACACTCACCCTCTTACATGTATTCAATGATTTGGTTTTTCCACACTCAAATATAAAATAAAAGGTTTATCCCCAAAGATGATAAAATTCAGGAAATCTGGGTTTGGATTAATACCCATAAATATTTTCCCCATTGAAATCCTCTTAGACACTCCCTTCTCTTGTGAAAAACTTAGCACCCATCTCTATCCATCTCACCCCAGTAGCTGGCATCACATTTTACTTATTTAAATTCAGAAAATACAATTCACATATTACATTGTTTTGCCACAGCTACATTCATTATATATACATTAAGCATTAGTTAAATTAGGGATTATAGTGGGGATGTTACATTAGTCCATGATTTAGAGGATTTTTTTAATTTAAAATATTGTTTGTGAATTGATGCATGTAAGAACCCCCAACATCTTCTTATATGGGTCCAAGTTGACTCGACTAAACTTATATAATCCTCCAACAAAGTTACTAACTTAACGAGAATTGTGACCTCAAAATGAGAACTCTGGCCCAAAAAACCCATATTTTTTCTAAATAAACATGAAAATCAACCCCCAAATCGAACGATGGTGCTACATGTAGCACCAATTTTTTAAATGGGGTCAAAATTACAACATTTTTCAACCATGTCCCTCAAAACTCATACAGTAGCTCAAAAAACCTTAAAATCAACACGTAAATAAAAAAATGATGTTCATAAAATAAAATGTTTTTTTCAAAACGTTAAAATTATATCTAATTATGACCTAATTGAAACTGTTGCCTTGACAGTAGATCCATATGAAAATAAAAAACCCAAATTTGGATCATAAATCGTCACTTGAAAAATTTATTTTGTAATTTTTTTTTAAACTTACATTAAAAAACAAATAAAAAGAAAGTAAAAAGTCTTCGCATTTTTTTTAAATGAAGAAAAAAACACATTTAAAAAAAATATTGGAAAACCAATTTAAAAAAAAAAAAAACATCAAAAAAATGTGAAAAAACAAAAGAAGCTAAAAATAAATGAAAAATAAATAAAATTTCCCTGGAAAACAATGATTTAAATTTATTTTATTTTATTTGTAAAAAAAATTAATTAAAGACCCTTAAAACGATAAAAAGATGAAAACAAAGAGAGAGAAAAAAACAAAAAATGGTTTAAAAAAGACAATTTTGAAGCAAAATTCAAAAAAAAATATAAAAAAAAAAACACAAAAATTCCCTAAACTAAAACTTTATTTCAAAAAAACATTGAAAAAAAAAACTCAAAATTCATAGCATTTAAAAAAAAATATAGCTATATATAAAATTATATATATATATATATGAAGGGGGGGCGATGTCGGGCATCACCCAGCCCCCCACGCAGGCCAAGACAGGGTCCCGCGGCGTGCATCGCCCTCAGCAATTTGTCAGTCCAAAGCTGTGGGGGACGATGTTGGGCATCGCCCCAACCCCTCACGTGGGCCAGGACAAGGTCTCATGGCGGCCACGGAACCCTGTCCTAGCCCACATGAGAGGTTGGGGTGATGTTCGGCATCGCCCCCCCCCTTGATATGATGATGATGATGATGATGATTAACGTCCACTAAGACCGAATTGGCCTATCGAACCTTAAGAGGGTAAGTGATTACTTGTCATTCTTTAGAATTTTGTTTCTGTGCTCGAAAAGCATTAAAATAAGCTTTTCAAGATCACCATACTTTTGTTGAGTTAAGAGATTAGTAAGGTTGGTAATGTGACAAATATTTTGAAAATGAAATATAATATGGGTATAGGCTGGACAATCTAAGAGAAATTGTTTTTCATCTTCAACCTTCTTAGTGTCACAAAGGTGACACACTATTTCATCCCGTGGCATTTTAAGAATTGACCAACGCCCAGTTTCACTATGGAGCTCGTGAGAATTTATTCTTATCTTAGCAATGCTTATTTTTTTCTTTACACTTGGTAAAACAGATAGATAATTTTGATCTTCTAGATTATAGTTGATTACATCTTTATAATACCTTAATTTTCTTTTTTCCTCTAACTCTTTATCACACCACATTTTCTCCTTAAATTTTGATTTGACATTTTTTTAATAGTATCTTTATTCTGCAAAATGGTGTCTTACATGATTCCCCAATAGTTTAGCCAAGACCAAGTATCTTTATGCCATCCTTGCTTGAGTCGATGGTGGTTATGAATCAATTTTGAAGCAATTTTAGGAAGCCTCTTGTCTTCCATGTTGTTTAACTTGTTCTTATACATTAGGTATATAATCATAGCCATGCTCTCAATGGGGGAGAGGCTTGTTTCTAAGAGGAGGATGGGATAGGGCGTATTTCCTTTAATTTTCAGATTATAGGTTATAAAATTATTTTGTATTTGTTATATCTTTCTCCAATCTTTCTCCAAGATTCACAAGAGATACTACATCCCCAGACTTTACATCCATAAATAATAACAGGTGTAACAAGATTCTCAAAGAGGATTTTCTTATTATCCCAACTTCAAAGATCAGTTGATTTACAATTGTTTTCAAGCCCATAATAAGCTTTCCATCCCCCAATAATCTTTTTCTGAATGCTATAATTCCAATTGAGCTTGTGGTGGATATCGATTCCAAGATATTTGTATGAATTCACTTCCTCCAAGTTTTTGTTGTCATATACGAAGGTATCGTAAGGGATCTTATTAGATTTAATAATCATGACCTTAGTCTTATCAGTATTAACAGTCATACCCATATTGGAGCAAAAATCCTTAAGGATTCTTAGTTGGTTTGCAAGATCATGGGGGCTCATTTACGTAAGAATGATATCATCGACATAAAGAAGAAGATTGATGACTATACCAGTGAGAGTAGGGCTGACACAACCTGCTTTTTCCAAGCAATCTTCTAACTTGTCAATGTATATGCCAAAAAGGGTAGGGGATAAGGGACAACCTTGTTTCACTCTGATATTGCAGTTAATCTCTTTGGACCAGCCCTCAATGTTTTTAAACTTAACAATAACATTGTCATACATCCTTATTGCAGCAACCCTCAACTTGAGAGGCACTTTTATCTCTTCCAACCTAATCCAAAGGTTTTTCTTAGGAACCATGTCAAAAGATTTTCTAAAGTAAACAAAACAACAAAAAAGATTGGTTTTAGCATTGCGGAACTCCTCTGCAATGATCCTAAAGGTAAAAAGATGGTCCACGGTTGAATTATATCTCCTAAACCCGACCTGGCCTTTAACTCTTTTACTGTGACTTTCTAGCCAAATGCTAAACTTCTTTTCCAAAATAATTCCATAAAGCTTGGCTAAAATCAAGCTAATCATAATGGTCCTATAATGAGAGGGAATGTTTCTATCCCCATTTTTAAAAATAGGAACAATGAGGCTTTACGTCCAGGGTTTAGGAAAGCCTTGCTTGACTGTTAAATTAAAGATCTTGTGTATGTAAGGGATAAGGATTGGACCTCCGATTTTTAAAATTTCAACTTGGTAGCCTTCAATGTCCTTAGCTTTCCCATTTGCAAGCCACTTAACCCCAAACTCTATGTCATCTAAAGAAAAAACTTCCTTCTTTGTAGGGACAATAGGAATGGTGTCCATGGCATTAGGGAACTCGTAAAGACTTTTAAGATAGGAATTCCAATCCCTTGAGGGAATCCTATTATTTTCTTTAGTATTGAGTTTTAGAATTTGGCTCCAGAACTTCTTAGGATCCAACTTATATAGTTGTGAAAGTTGTTCTTGCCTTTTATTGATATAGTGTATTTTTTTCCTTTTAATTAGGGCTTTGTACGTATTGATCTTGAGTTTTAAGGATTCATTAGAAGCATCCCTAATGGATTTCCTAGCAATTTTACATTCTTTATCATACTAACGGTTGGTCATTCTATTATTCTTTTTATAGGACACCTCGAAAAAGAACTTATTAATAGAAGTAAAAAGAGTAGTTGTAAAATTATGATAGAGTTGTTCAATGTTATCCTTATAAGTTAGGAAATTTAATTTACTATTTAAATCTTTAAGAAAATATCAAATATATATATAACTTAGTTTTATTTTTTTTAAATGTTTTTATAAAATTTTATTTTTTTTTTTTACATTATAAAATTTTATATTATAATATTACCTTTTATATATAAATTTTAAATTTTTTCACAATTTCAAGTTTTTTTTATTTATTTTGTATCAAATTTTAGGTTTTTTAAGTTGGTATTTTTAATATTTAAAAAAAAAAATTGTGTTTTTTTTACATTTTCAAAATTTTTTTTAACAAAAATTTTGTTTTTATAACATTTTTTTTTTTC
>CBVK0101645825.1:0-17356 GCA_900067695.1 Picea abies
ATATATATATTTATTTATTTTTTTTTCTTTTCTTTCAAAGGTATTACTATCACCTTCTTCACGACTCATCGCATCCACGCCCAAATCACTAAAGACTATTCCAAAGACACTCAACTTCAGTTGGAAACACCAGATCTGGTTCTTGATATTCGCTCTACACAAATCTCCAATGCGTTGCCTCTCGATTTCGATTGGTCCGCCAAATTTTTCGATTTCCTATGCTCTGTGGATAACATGGGACAAGAGTTGGAATATTTTATTCATGATGGATCTACAGGTGATGAGGGAAATATTTTGATTGATTACATTTTCGACGTTCCACAGTGAAATCTTGTTTTGTTGCTCATATCGCTTCAGTCATGCCGCGAAGCAGATTTGGTTCTGGGTAACTCTTTCGACGATCTTGAAAGAAAGACAACGGAAATGAATTTAGACCCTCTAGTTTTAAATGTTTTGAAAGTTCACAAAGGAAACTCGGTGGGTTCACAGACCTTGTACGCACCCAGTAACAAGACACTATGATTGGGCCATTCTGTTCGTTAGTTACGGGAGGGATAGTGGGACCCCTACGAGGGATGTTAGACCTGGAATGCTATTACCACCTCCAAGAAAATCAGACCTTCCACGCTTACTTACAAGAAGAAAAACCAAGGGCAATCGCATCAATCAATCAATCAGAAGTAGTAGTAATCTTCCTGGGCCTCTCATGAGATATTATCGATATATTATTGTAATGATGAGTGTTCGATATATAGGGAACATATGGTGACCATCCATGAAAGGATACGTCCCTTGAATAATCAATAACTATTTATTATTATCATTTACTTATTATACTTGAATAATCAATAACTATTTATTATTATCATTTACTTATTATATATGATATTTTAATAATCAAAAATTATATTATTAATTATTATTCTAAGAGAATTTATTCACGATGTTGTCCAAACATCAACACAAATTACAATAACTATAAGCATTAGTGACAAGCTCATATCATAGTTTGTACCTCATTTTTCTTCTAGTAATAGTATTCACATAATAGGATTCGAGATCATAAAAAAAATTGAAAGAGGATATGCTAGCCATTGCATTGTGTTGACTCCAATATGTATAATTAAAAAGATACCATTAATTTGTTTTGAATGTAGATTTATTTCGGATACTACAATTAATGCACTTCTGGAAACAATTGACAATTATTCAGTAGTTTTGCAACAATTGTTTCAGGATGTTGTCAAAACAATTGTCAGTATGAAATGTATACGAAAGATGGTGAAATAACACGAATCTTCCACACTGAGCATTACAATTCAAACATCCTTTTTATTTCATTTTTTAAGTTTCAAGTTGCATTTTCATTTTTTTGCATATTTCAAACTTGCATGTTTATTTGATCGCAACCATTTACATCTCTCCAATGTTTACTAGGTGCACTTGAACAACCATTACAAATAAACATACATTGAAATATAACAACTTATAGCAAGAGTAAAAACAACCAAGCTCATTTTCAAAAACATGGCTAGGAATGGGCCAAAGGGATCCCACAATATACAAATAGGTCTCTCTAGTTTCCTTGAGCTGCTCAATGACGATTCTGCAAAACCTTATTTGTTTCCTTAAGAAATATTCTTTATAAACTCAAAATGATTATACATATTGCTATCATGCATGAACTAAGCATGACTTCCATGATTAAATTTCCCAAAACCAAATTGTAACATATTGTTACCAAAAAGAAACCCGACACATTGATAGCACTACCAATAAAATTTGTCAATTTGAGCCCCACAATGGGCTTCAAAAGCATCGGTGAACTAATGTAGTGTAGCTAGAGAGGTAATGGAGGGTGCGGGTGTGCATACTGATAATAGAGGAGGAACCTTCTAATAAATTCTCTTACATTTATTAAGTTCACATTAATATATCTAACTACCATTGTGGGCCTTATTTAATAATATAGCGAACCTAATACACCTTACATTGAATGGTCCCTTAGACCCCTCCATTATCTCTCTAGCTACACTACAACTAATCATTATCATACTAACTCATACTTCAAAACTTAGATATCAAACTAGAAAGAAAACATAAATTGATAAAGGAAATCCATAGCATCCACTTCATGTCCATCTCTAAATTCATAGGAGCCAAAGGATCCAGCAGGTAGGAGAAGCGCCTCTTTTGATAAATCATATACTTTTTAGTTTAATTCTTTGTAAATAGGCATAAAATAAAAACACTGAAAGGATTGCAAAGAAAAGAGAATTTCTTGAAGCAAGGGAAGGAGACAAGCATTTTCCACCTCAATATTTTTTTCGAGTCCAATCAACGACAATTTTTGAATCCCCCATAACTTGGATTTTGTTAACATCCTTTTTCGGTGCAAAAAACAAGAGAATCCAAAATGTTGTGAATTTTGCTTTTGTGTTAGTACCTCTTTCCAAAGTATATATGATGTGAAAATAACAATTTTGATTTAAGAAAATAACCACCCCTACAACACATCTGGGTGGATCTCCTTGGCTAGCACCATTAAAGAAACCCCAAGGAATATCATAATCAATTTCAAGCATGACCAAAGATATTTGCTTCTTTTGTTTTGGTTCCATTTTATACTATGGTCAGCTCCTCAATGAGACCAGTATTCACTACCACTGAGATATCGTTGTCCTGAAAGAAGCTAAAGTTACGATCCCACCATAAAAAATAAACCATTATGCCAAGAAAAGAACTAAACTCCTTAACTGCGACATCTTGGAGCCATTCTTAGAAACAATCTTCCAGACTAGTCATGTTCCATGTCGCCTTTGGAGAGAAGGATTGCACCACACAAGCCCATACCTAAACTACATAGGGACAAGAAATGAAAAGATTAGAGACTAATTATGTTAGCACATAGGATGTATAGGGGTCAAAATCTTTTCATTTTTTAAATTTTGTTAGCTTAGTCACTGAAGGAGACCATTGCTCTTTGTCAGTCATGTGGTCAATCCTTCTTGTATGAGTCATTTATTTAAGCTTCTAGGTTTGAGTCATAGGGTCAGGTTATTAAAGGTTTTCGAGACATGTCTTATGTCAATAAACCATGGTTGCGATTTTACCTTGGGTCTAAAGTCTGATCAAAATACATTTGCAAACACTTTGTGTCATGATGGTGGTTATCATCATTAGCAAAAGAGGGAAAGAATTGGTCATATCTAGCTTGTTTAAAGATCATCATCAAGTGTTATGACCCAAACAAGTGTGCAAAGGTATTTAAAGATTTACCCAACCACCTAAAGTGTCTTTTCAACTGTAAAATCATATGTGCTACAGAGTCTCCTAAAAGTTCGTAGCATTTCAAAATAGAGCATGTGCCAAATCTTTTTATGATTATCATTTTGCAAAAGTCTCTAATGATGAACTCTAGTTTTCAATTGCCAACACATCATCAAGAAGCTCTAAAGGGTCAGTTTCATAGGGAGGGTTCATCATTTTATATCTTCATTTCCTTTTGTAAAGAATGCACTGCAGACGGGTTCAGCTCGTTGTGAATTCTAATTGGCGCTACACACTGGTAGATTTGTTGCCAATTGGATGCCCTATGAATCCTATTTTCCACATTTTCTATAACCCACGTTGAGCTCGCTTTCACTCATGATTGAAAAATATCACCTCACTCAGCATCATACTCCTCTTCTTACCTGTGAAATTGCAAAGCTTTCTGATGAAATCCCC
Source organism: Picea abies (assembly GCA_900067695.1). Classification (NCBI taxonomy): domain Eukaryota; kingdom Viridiplantae; phylum Streptophyta; class Pinopsida; order Pinales; family Pinaceae; genus Picea; species Picea abies. Next base: position 3,730 of record CBVK0101645825.1, read on the forward strand.
ATATTAAAAATTCATTGTTGCAAATTGTCAATTCATTGCAAACCCTTTGTTTTACATAGTCTCTCGGATTTTTGTCTATTGGAGGTTTCGTTTAGTTTTAGGTTTTTATCTTTACCTCCATTTCTCAGTTTCAGTCTCTTTCAGCTTCTGCACTATTGCTTTAAGCACAAATCATTTTTCCAACAAACCCTATTCTTACAAATCAAGCAGTAAAACCTTCATTTAATAGTTTCCATCACATACTCTAATAGCAATTATTATCAAAATGAGGGTTTTTATTTAGTTGCCATGGATATTCAACTAAAGAAGACTATCGAGATGGGTGAGGAAAATGTTAAAAAGGAAAAGCACTCGGTTAAGAGATCCAAATATCTGTGTAGGAAAATGAAGAATGTGTACAGGATGAATAGAGCTCATCAAGCTAAAAACGGGAAGTTGAAGGAGGAAGTGCAGCAATTGAAGGAACAAATTGCAAAACAAAACTTGGACATGTTGGCTCGAGCAGCCACTAGGAGATGAAGATGAATTCATATCTTCATCAACATTATCAGTTTTGCTATCATGTTTTATATATGCATGCTTACAACCCTAAGGAGCATTTTTACATTATGTTGTTATTATTATGCTCATGTGATATTTTTGCAAGTCATTTTTGTGATTTAGAGGTTATAGCAGGCATCATCAAAGGTTTGAAGGATTTTTGCATAGTTTTGACATCATCTGACAGGTTTTGAAAGAAAAATGACATCTACAAGAAAGTTCGCAGTGCATCTTGGTGAAGGCGTTGTGAACTGCTAAAATTGAAATAGTTTGCTGCAAAATTGTATTTTCATCATATCTTGAAAACGACAAACTGGGTTTTGCCCAAAATTGGTGTGGAGAAGAATTATAATGTCATTGAATTGCTGACCAAAAATCAGCCCGACCTAGTTCGTAGTTTGGGAGAAAATTCAAAAACATCACCTATAGGAAAGTTTGTAGCGAATCTTGCAGAGGCATTGTGAACTTGACAGTTAATTGGAATGTGAGTTGTAGAAGCGTTGTCACTTGTCGGGAAGGGCTCGAGTAACTCCTCAGAGATCAGTTAGGCATCAAGGGACACTTGTGCCTCATATCCACCTCCATCAAATATTCATGCATGAGTTGGTTGCAGTTGTATTTATTACTACCAACAGCTTCCTGAAATCTAGTAGTTTGTTGGATTTATGTATGTCTCTATATTGCCACATATCTCCAAGGCATGGAATCCAATGCATGGAGAAAACTACGACCTCCTAGAGATATTTTTTATGTATTTGTATATTTTATGATGGATGTAACTCTTGGAGAACGGGAGAGTAGCTATTGTGAGAGTCATTTCTTTACTTTCCACTGTAACAGACTGTATGTAACCAGACTAAAGAATCTTGAATAGTTGATTATCAGTTTCATCTTCTACTATCATATTATATGTTTCAATCTTGCTTTGATGCTAGCTATTAATGAATGGTTCATCTTAGTACTTGTTCCTGAATACAGTGAATTATTTATTGTTTATTTACTTGTGCAAGTTGTCAAAGTACTTTATCTTGTTGATTGGGAGGTTCTTACTCGATGAGATTTCTATTGTATGTGTCTCAGAATTACCTGATGTAACTTGATGCATGTATTTTACATTTTATGTTAAGTCTTCCATCTTTCCATTTATATCCTAAATGTTGGTTGAGATTATTCAAGCCTTACTTGGTGGTGTATATTTTGTGGAACTTTTGTGTTGATGTTTTACATTGAGTTTCTCATCCATTTGCTACACCTTGAACTAAACTCTTATCTTTTACAAACCTACAAGCTTTCTGATGAGTATTAGGCTCACACATATAGCAATCTAGGTGAGACTTCTAATGCTAACAGATTCAACATCATATTTACAAAGAGAACATCTATTAGGGCCACACCACCCTCGTTTATATCCATTATCTCATGTTAAAAAATTGCTATTTAGGGATATCCATAGGACTATTTTGGATTTGAGAGGACCATGAATTTTCCAAATTTTAACCCACCACCATCTTACTTCTTCAAATTGAGTTTCCGTCTGAGAATTATATCCCAATTTAGTCGTATACTTTCATGTCTATGGATTTTTAGACCGGCATAAGGAATCCTCTTCTTCATCACATAATCTAATGAAGCATAAAAATAATTGACCAACATAATTATGCCATTATGTAACCTCGGCCCCCTCCAGGCCTAAATCCCCTTCATATTTCCAACCACCTATGCCCAGTTTCTGTGGAGATTGGGATTTTGCATCTACCAACAAATAAATACCTGTGTTACAAAGGGACTGAACGAGATTGTCAGAGAGACAAATGGCGTCACCCATCCCCATCCATAGATCTTCCCCAATTCTATTTTTTTATTCATTACCAACCTTCCACACTATCCAAGGACCAACTAGAAGGAAGGAGGATACCAAAACTTTCCATATTGATGAACCATTTTTAGAAGATTTTTGAGGCGGTCTATACCAATCTTCCATAGATAAACCATTCAAATACTTTGATCTCATAACTTTACCCCACAATGCAGAATTTTGTGTGATACACCATAGACTTCCAACAATGAAAGAAAGAGAGAGAAAAAAAAATTGAGTCCCCAACCACCCATTTTTTTGGCAAGGCTATATTGGTCCACTTCATTAAAGGAATTCCTTCATATGCTCGATTTCCAAACCATAAGAAATGGAAATTGACCTTCCTTATCTTGGTGAGAATACATTTAGGAACGGTTGCAATAGAGGTCCGGAAAAATTGAATGTTTTCCAATACCAACTTCAGCGATACCAACTTACCCTTCTCTCGACAATAGTCTATTCACCCATAGAGAAATCTGAGCCTCAACCTACTTAAAGATCCACAAACAATCCGCAAATTGGTATGAGTTGGGCTTAAGGTAAAATCCCAAGTACTTCAAACAATCATCCAAATACTTACGAGGATAAGACAACCAAATTGAATCAAAGAATCCTCTGAGATGTTACATGAAAGTAAATAGGACTTAGTTTCATTTACTTCCATACATGTCGTTTTTTTGTACAACTCCAAGATCATGTATAGAGCTTGGAATTCATTAGTGGACCCGGCTCCGAAAAGCAGCACATAATCCACAAAAAGAATATGGGATATTTATTCTGGTGATGAGACCTTGACACCCCTGAGGTCCCCCTTTTCTCTTGCATCTACAATCAAACTGCTTAAACCTTCAGCCACTAAAATTTGTAAAAATTCCTAAATGGGGTAACCCTGAGGTTCCTAGAACATAGCACTGAAATGGACCCCATCATCGACTTTTTCCTTAAAGGATCTTACCATTTCACCTTTAGCATTTTGAATCTCCCAAATGGTATTAATTTTTTTTCAATAACTTGGGAATTGGTGAAAGAATTTTGATTTACTATCCCCTTCTTGAATCCAGATAGCTTGGCTTTTTAACCTCCAAACGGTTTCCTCTTTTGAAAGAAAATTTTGCCTCTCAGCGTCGAGTACATGTAAAATAGATACTTATTCTTCAAAGAAGATACTTGATTGATTTCCTTCGTAGAGAGATTTTACTTTAAGCTCGGTCTCTCTCAAATGAGCATGAAATTTATCATTATACTCTTTGCTCAATGTTTTTTATTTAACTTTTATTTTGGCAATATTATCAACAAACTATTGCATAAAGGAGGAGGGGACATCCGAGCTAAGGTGCACCCAATTCTCCTCGACTAGCTTAATGTAGTCTTCGTCCAAAAGCCACAAGGGAATTTAAGAGGAACAATCGGTTTTAAATCTTCTTTTTCCATTTCAAAGATAATTGAAAAGTGATTAGATAGTCCTCCAAAAGCTACCCAAGATTTAAGAAGAAAAGAGCTCCCAAGCAAAGACTCTGATACCATAAACCAATCTAGTCTCTTAGATATGGCTCCCTCATTTTTATGAAAATTCCTTACGTAGGAACTATCTTAATAGGCTCCACATTGACCAATTTATGAACTTCAAAGAGATGCTTAAAAAAATTCTCCTACAAGTCCTGCTTCGGATGAGACCCCTATACTTCCCTCAAAGAAAGAGTTGGGTTCAAATCTCCTTCTAACATATTGAAATCATAATCCAAAACACCTAACTCTATTATCGATTCCCAGTAGGGCCTTATGTCCCCATAGGGCCCATAGAGATTTATGACCTTTAAGACTATTAACTCCTTAACCTCCAACACAACTAATATGGTTGAGCTCAAAGTGGCAAAGGAGACAGCTTGAAAAGCAAGGCTCTAAGCAATGAGCAAGCCCCCTGAGAGAACATCGGCATCCATCCATAGTACAAAAAGACCACCCCCTTAACCAAGCAGCCCATGCTTTTGAGCCTGTAAACATAGTTTCTTGGATTAGAATGACATCAATATTTTGGGATCTAATGAGCCTTTTGAGGGCATGTAGTTTTTTAGCACGATCAACCCCTCTAGAATTAAAGGACAGACACTTCATAAGGGAACAAAGTTGTGGGATTTCCCTACTCTAAGGGCACTATGGATGGTTCCTTGCTTTCATTTTTTGATGTCCAAAACCACCTTTTGTTGGGCTTTCGACATGTTAGATTTCCTCCCCACTAAAGAAACAATAATAGAATCCATGGCTAAACCCCCCAAAGAAGGCACTCCTTTGACTAATTTGGCTCTAGAGCAGAGTTTATATCCCTTCCTGGGAGAATACTTCAAAGATGAAGTATCCCAAGATAATAAAGGAAGACAAATCTCCGCTTTTAGAGGCCCCTCTACATCATTTTTCCTACAATCTCCATGAGCAAGATTAGAAACCCCTAACTCACAAGGTGAAAGGGGAAGAGAGGAACCTAGCAATGAAAAAGACAACCTCAGATCTATTGATGGAGGATATAGAACTAAATCATTTGCACTCTAATAGAAGGAAGCATGAAAGTCTTCATTGTTCAAAGGAACAACTTGATGATCCATTATATTCGAAGTCGAATTGGGAAGAGAAACTGAAACCTTACCAAAGGATTCTTCAGGAGCCCCAATGTTTCCTATTGGGACCTTCACTCGCCCTCCCCTTCTTAAAGGCTTCAAAGACTCCCATACCTTATGACCAATCTCCATACCATTCTTAGGGACCTTAAAAAAATCCAAGCCAAAACTGGTCGTCGTCGCCTTTTTAACCCAAATTGTCTTCTTGAATCAATTGCTCAGTGAAACCTTATTGCACGAACCTTGAAAGTGCCCAACCTCATGGCATCCAAAACACCAAAATGGTAGTTTCCAGTAATCTATCTTTTGAGTCTATGAACTATTCCCGAATTGAATTTATATTTCCTCCAACAATCCCTCACACAAATCCGATGCCACATTAACCCTTACCACCTTCTTGTCCTCCTTGGTCAAGCCCAATGAATCAAATCTATCTTACTCCCCAGCGCCTCCAAAGCCTCCTTGCACCAATAAGCCATAGGCAAACCTAGAAAAATGACCCAAACATTTTGTTGGGTGCCTCAAAGGATCAAAATCAACAAACCACTTCTGAATAACCAACCCCAACATCCCCCAACTCCACTCTTTACCCAAAATCAAGTCTACGTCTGAAGAAGAACAAAAAATAAAAAATAAAAAAACAACCTCTACCTAGAATATGAAAAGATCATCCCCCAACTCCACTCTTTACCCAAAATCAAGTCTACGTCTGAAGAAGAACAAAAAATAAAAAATAAAAAAACAACCTCTACCTAGAATATGAAAAGATGGGGAATACCCTAGACAATCGACCCAATTTTCCACGAACCATCCTTTTGGGGGTTTTGATCGAACCAACTTACCGCTGAAACACCCAACTACAGCGTTTTCCAGTGCCTTAGGGACATCCATGATGCTTAAATCTTTCCCTGCCACCATTTTAACTTTGTCCCTTTTAACCCTAATACCCTTGTTCTTGGTTGGAATGAGATCCCTTGACTAAACCCCTAACATCGATAACATGCACATCACTTCTAGGAGGAGAAAGAATTCGCACCAAGAAGCATAGGAGAAGAAGCTGCTAGAAGCAATGGGGAAACATGCGCTGCTTGGTTTGTTCAAATAAAAGACTTGCACCCTCCAACCTTCTCGCCACCTTACAACATTGCATGTGAGTATTAACATTCTCTGCCAAAAAAAACTAAGAATCTCCACTTGTCCCACCATCCTTACACGAATCTAGAACAAAGGACCAAGGCGCAAAGTCAAACCGTGGGCGAAAGATTTATATGTGATTCGAACTGTCGAATCTCCACTTGTCCCACCATCCTTACACGAATCTAGAACAAAGGACCAAGGCGCAAAGTCAAACCGTGGGCGAAAGATTTATATGTGATTCGAACTGTCAACTCTGAAATCCAAGCGCTCTTCCTCCATAACTCTAAACCTCCTGGAAAATTGACAAAGCAACCGATGACCGAAACTCTGATCATCCTCCACTAACATGATCCTATTCTCGTCGAAAAGGGAAGAAGCAAAAACGAGGATGTCGCCTAAGATGCCCAACTCTAGTCATGAAACCCTAGCCACAAACCATTCACCCCCATCTCATAACCTCACCTGCAAAATCTTATTTACAAACTCTTGCAAAAACATCACATTCATATGAACGTAATCTACAATATATAGTGCACAAAACAGAAGATAAGATCAATTGCACTCTACACAATACAAACAAAACATCTCAGAAACTATTTTCCTATTACAAGAGTTCTCCATAAATGGAACTTCTACAATTACGTAACATCATTATTGATGTGAATAAAACTTGACATGCTTCCACAACTACATGCAAGTTCATTCACATTACATAATTATCAAAACCAAAAAAATATTTTGCAATATATCTTCATTTTCCCTTTGCAAAAATTATTTCTAATCAGCGTCTTTGTACTCTTGGTTTTTGCACATACCACATGGCATTCAACAGTTAAACATACATAATACATAGATGCATTTGATTTTGTTTTTATGGTCAATTCTACCTGAGTTGTGGCAAGATTTACAAACTTTTGTAATTGTCCTATTCAATGCCCTAAAATATTGTAGAGTGAAAATTTGTGTGTATAGAGAGAGAATAACATATTTTACACATCAAAGGCGAAGTCGAAGTTCTATGCGATTTGATATCCCTCAAGCCTAAGGAATATATGGCTAGATTAGGCTGCAAGTAATTTATAGTTTAATTCAATTAAACACTACAATATAAATACTAACCACATAGGTTGGTTGTATGGTTGCCTGAATATTTGTAGGGTACATACGTGTCATGTTGGTAGCATTTCTTATTGCCAAAATGTGGTATTGTCATGAGCACAGTGAAGTCCATATACATATTTTTCAAGACAGGCTATTGTTCTTCCAACAAAAATATGTGTTGAAACTATCTTGAAACAAGATTTTTGGACCTAGAATTAGACCTACTCCTTAAACAAGGGGTTGTAGTTGGATTCAGTGTTGAAAACAAAAACCCTAATAAAAATTGTTCAACAAAGAATTTGGACATCCTTAAATGGTATTCATGGTCAAAAACAAGGTGAAGCGTAGTGCACTGCAACATGCAATCTGTGGATTAATAATATTTTAGAGTCGCCAATGAGGACATGGATGTATCTCGAAAAGCACAAGTTCTGTGGATTAATAATATTTTAGAGTCGCCAACGAGGACATGGATGTATCTCAAAAAAGCACAAGTTTTACATCTGATATCAGATTTTACCGCAAGATTGTTTCTCACACTAATCCTCTTTTATTGGAATCCCTGGAATTGATGCATATAGTTGCAGGGATTCTCAAAAATGCTGGAGTTTCTTCCCTAGGCCATCTGTTTGCCTTTGAATTTTTTTCATCACTCCCATGTCAATTAGACTTTTCAAATCTCCATGATTCACTTCACTATGATTTGAATAAATTCCACATTTCTGATGGCTCTCTGGTCTGTCTTATTTTTTAGATTTTAGTAAGGAAAATGATAAATGGATCATATCATCTTTTTCAGTAAAATCTGGTTTCTAACCATACCCAAATGCATGTAGTACCCTAATTGAAAACTTTTAATCAAGATATTACCCAAATGAAATAACTTAATTCCAATTAAAGATGCGCTCTCCAATTGTGATAGCGTAGCACTGTATTTCTTTTTTAGTAAAGGTGACAAACTGAATTTATGGACAAAGTTTTATGGAAATAAAAAAGAATGTAGTACCCTAATTGTAATGATAGTGTAGCACTGCATTTCTTTTTTTAGTAAAGGTGACAAACTGAATTTATGGACAAAGTTTTATGGAAATAAAAAAGAAGGTAGACCCTAATTGTAAATTTTTAATCGAGATATTACCCAAATGAAATAACTTAATTCCAATTAAAGATGCGCTCTCCAATTGTGATAGTGTAGCACTGCATTTCTTTTTAAGTAAAGGTGACAAACTGAGTTTATGGACTAAGTTTTATGGAAATAAAAAAATACCAGCATGCATGAGGTTTGTCTTGAATATTGGGTAAAACATAATAGTAAATATTGGGTGGAGAGAAATATATGTATTATGCTTTACCCAATATTTCCCCTCGAGGTGGGGGAGTGGGCGTGGGGAAATATCGGATAAAACATTATATATTATGTTTTACCCAATATTTCCCCTAGAGGGTGGGTGGGGGTGCAGTGAAATATCGAGTAAAACATTATGTATTATGTTTTACCCAATATTTCCCCACCCTCTAAGGGTGGGGGTAGGGGGAAACATCAGGTGAAACATTATGTATTATTTTTTACCCAAAATGAGGGTGGAGGGAAATATTAGGTAGAGGTGGGGGGAAATATCTGGTAAAAAATTATGTATTTACTATTATGTTTTACCCAATATTGCCCCCCGCATATTATGTTTTTCCCAGCCTCATTATATGCGGGGGGCAATATTGGGCAAAACATAATACATAATGTTTCACCCGATATTTCCCCCACCCTCGTTAGAAGTTGAGGGGAAATATTGGGTAAAACATAATACATGATGTTCTACCCAATATTTCCCCTCACCACCACCCTCATTAGAAGTTGCCTGGAAAATAGGGAGAGGGGATAAACTAGATTATCGAAAGACCCTTAAGAGTAGAGTGTGTGATATAATCTGTATTGAAGAACTATAAGCTCAAGGCTATTCCAGGCTAGCGGATGTGTTTGGAGAAGGGGTTCCTGGTGGCTGGTTTCAAATCTGGAAGTCAGCAGAAAACTTAGATTTACAAGGACTCTTGGCAGCAGAATGGTCCACTCATATTGCTCTTATAAAGCATAGTGCCATAGTTCTCCAGGACCAAGATGATGGGCAAACAGATGGACAAACTGAAAGAGTAAATCAAGTGATTGAAGACGTGTTCCTCTTGTATGTGATGGTCAAACCATCCAAGTGGGAGGATTATCTACACCTAGTAGAGTTTTCATATAACAATGGGTATTAAGCATCAATGTAAATGAGTCCATCTGAAGCTTTATATGGTAGAAGATAAAGGCCACCAGTGAACTAGGATTATCCAACGAATAGAATTGTGCTTGGGCCAGAAATGCGCAAGGAAATGGAACGGGAAATTGCTATAATCAAGTAGAATTTTAAGCTTGCCCAAGAAAAGCCAAAAAGCTATGCAGATAAAAATAGAGTGCATAGAGAACTGTGTTGAGGATCATGTTTTCCTTTGAGTGGAGCCAAGGAAGAGTTCCTTGAAGCTTGCAAGGCGTGCCAAGCTGACACCAAGATATTGTGGTCCATTTGAAGTGCTTGATAGGATAGGGCTAGCTGCATATAAACTTACATTGTCTGTTAACAGTCAAGCTCATGATGTTTTTACATTGTCTGTTAACACTCAAGCTCATGATATTTTCCATGTTTTTTTGCTTAAGAAATATGTACATAATCCTAACCATGTGATTGATTAGGACATGATCTAGATAGAACCAGAAGAAGAGTTTCAAACAGAGCCACTATAAATCCTTGACAAGAAAAAGCTAAAGAACAGAATTAAAGAATAAATTTCAGAAAGAATTTAGCAAAACTATTTGACCAATCCCATGGCCAAAATAAAAAATTACATTTCGATAGTTGAAAAGGTTGCAGTTCCTAGACCTGTAACTGAGAAGTGATTACTTCAAAGTTTAATTAGCAGGCAGTTCAGTGAGCATCATAAGCCCAGGACATGGCTTCCAAAATACTAAATAAAGCAGAACTAATGTAAATATGAAGACTGGTAAGAAGTTGCTGGAGGTACACCACTGTCAATATTATAACTTCCATAATTGATTGATCCATGAAAAGAGCCAACCCCATACAAAGACGATTGTAGACTGTCTGTTGGATATAAATGAGATCTTGACAGAGATGATGGGTTGCTTCCAACATCATAGGCTGATCGATAGATGCCTTGGCTTCCCCCGTCATATACACCCTGACCAGGTAAATTGTAAGATGGGATACTGGCCATTGGAGCAGGTCTATATAAGTCAGAAGAATTGGAAAGGGTAAAGGAACTGGGAGGGTTAAGTTTAGGGAGCAATGCAGAAGAATTGGAAAGGGCAAAGGCAGCAGAAGCAACACCAGCACCGGAAGAAACACCAGCACCAGCACCAGCACCAGCACCAGCACCAGAAGAAGCACCAGCACCAGCACCAGAAGCAACACCAGCACCACTACTAAGACAAGGCCGTTTGGTCCAAAACTTAATGGTTTCTGCATGTCTTTTCCTATCTGACTTGGTTTTATTTAACTGATCCACACGCTTTTGAAGATCTTTAATAGGCATCTGTGATTCAAGTTTGTGCCCTTCAGTGAACTTAATTACAGCATTCAATGCGACAATTTCTCTCGAGATTGCAGCAAGCTGCAATAAGACATGGAAGTGTTCAGAACATATTCTGACTGACAAGTTAATATTTTGATAGGTTTATACTGACAAGGGAACATGCCCAGCAAACACATAAGAATAACATACCTGTGCACGATCAGGATCTCTTCCATTTTGTAATAATTGTTGTGATACTTTCTTTTCATCCTCCAGATATCCCTTCAACAAAGACACGGGTGAAATTTTTTCTTCAAGTCCAAATGCATAGACAAACCGTACAGCAGGAAAGCACCTTCGACTACTCCTCAGTTTTTCCACAATATCTGCAAGAAACAAGACCAAACAAGTTATGCAGGACCACAATCTACCCATCGGAAGCTCAAAGTGTTGCAAACAACTTCAATAAACCCCACCTTGGAAAGGTGACCCAGCTTGGTAAACAATTTCAAAATAATGTAGACTGCAAGAGTCAGCCAACCAGTATTTACACAAAAAGATAAACATCAACATCTAAACAATTGGGCCAGGGTGGAAACCCTTGCAAATAAACTCAGCCTCGCACTTGACAAGGAGTAGATCCTTTAAGCTTCGATTTGGAAAACCCTGCATCTGAAGATACATAAGGCTCTGAAACCCTTTAAGACAACTTAGAAAATCAGAGTTAGTAGGCACCTAATCTTCTGCCAAAAGAACAAACATTTCTCTGAAGAACCAAAATATCAGACGATTAACAATCCAGTCCTTAAATTGATATTTTTTAGTGGGGAAAACTGTATAGTACAGATCACAAATAAGCATTCACTTGGTCTTAGGAAATTTGATGCATAGTTTGAAAAAGGATTTCTATGCATTTGGACAACTAATGTAATAAAATCACAAACAGTCGCCTATAAATGCGACTATTATGGACACAGTTACATCAAAATAACTGCTCGACATACTAGCCAATACAAAAACTACTCCTGAATCCTTTGGCCAGTGCCTGCAGAGATGAGTAAAACTGCTCCAAGTGTCATTCAACCCTTCAGCCAATGGTCCATGTTCTTGAGAAGCCTGTAGTCATGAATTCATTTGATATACTTAAAACCTCTGCAACAGTTCAATTTCTTACCAAATCAATTGGGTGACAAAACTTTGTTGATGTTTGGACAACATCAGGCATCAGGTAGACATTCTTCAAGATTAATAATTAATAATATATATAATAAGTAATAATTATTTATTATCCAAGGGACGCATCCTCTCATGGATGGTCACCATATGTTCTTTATATATGGAACACTCATCATTGTAATAAAACACATCAAACATACACATATCTCATAGAAAAATCAACATGGTATCAGAGCGGGACTGGACTTGACTCCCTCACGGGAGGGCCCAGGAAAAAGAGAGAACTAGATTGTGTTCCTCTGGAAGATGAGGGGGCCTCCTCTCTCTCAACTACTGGGAACACTTCTTAATTTCTTTGTTAATATGAATGGTATTTACGACTGGATTACGCATCTGATTCAACAGTATGGTGGAAGTGTGAAATTAAAGAGTCATTGGAAGGGGTTTTCATTTGTCACCACGGATCCCAAACACATTGAGTATATTGTGAAGACCAAGTTTAGCAGTTTCCCAAAGGGTCGCTATTTCAAATCTATCTTTTTGGAGCTTCTGGGCAATTGAATCCTCACTGCCAATGACGAAGAACGGGTGTCGGTAAGAAACATGATGAGTTTCGTTTCCACTCCCCAGCCTTCAAGAAGAAGTTGATTGATACAATGGATGTATTAGTGAACTCGAGGCTTGTGGTTGTACTGGAACACGCATCTCGAAGCGCCTCGGCTGTAGACATTCAAGATGTCATTGTCCATTTGGCATCGACAGCATTTGCATCGTTGTTTTTGGAGTGGATGCAGGTTGCCTATGTCCTGGCTTAGGAGATATTGAGGTTGAGAGAGCGTTTCACCAAGCGATTGAAGCCACCGCCTATCGGTTCATTACGCCTCACCCTATATAGAAGACAATGAAGTTTTTAGGCATCATAATGGAAAACTCAAAGCGCATGTACGAACCATTAACAATTTTGTTGAACAAACAATTCTACAAAGACGGGAGGAATTGGCAAGTGGCACGAGTTGTGAGTGGGTCGACTTGTTGTCTATTGTGATGCAAACGCGTTTCAAAGATGATGGGCATGGTGTTTTGTCTGATAAAGAGGTCTGAGATATGTGTATGAACTTCATCCTAGCAGGGCGGGACACTACTTTTGTTGCGCTCTCCTGGTTCTTTTGGCTTCTCATCCAACACCCAAACGTAGAAGAGAAGGTATTGTTAGAAATCCATCGGATCTTGGACCAATCACGATCGGATGATGATCCCCAAAAGAACTTATTGACTAACTTTACGACGGAAGATATTAAAGAGATGTTTGAGGCATCATCATGAAACATTCTCCCCAGAGGGTCCTATGTGGACTAGTAGGGGGGAATGTAGACTTCATCCTGACGTGCCTCAAGTAGTCAGATGAAGGAACCAAGACATTGGTTTCACGAGGAAACCTTGATATGTCTTGGGGGACATTGGTTCCATGAGGGAACCTTGATGTGTCCTAGAGATGTGTCCTAGAGATGTTTGAAGCAATAGCATGAGACATTCTCCTCGGAGGGTCATGTGTGGACTTGTAGGGGGGAATGTGGACTTCATACTGACATGCCTCAGACGATCAGATGAAGGAACCAAGACATTGGTTTCACGAGGAAACCTCGATATG
>CBVK0101645827.1:0-10194 GCA_900067695.1 Picea abies
TATGCGCTTCCCGCTCCCGCTCCCGCTCCCGCTCCCAACAGCCTTGGTTTCGCCTGCCAAGGAAGTCTGCGGAAAATAGCTCTATTGTATGGAAAGCATTGGTTGATGCTTTTTCGCTCATCGAAGAATAGACAATGTGGAATATCGGAAATGGAAAAAGCGTACGAATTGGTGAGGATCTGTGGGATGGTGCAGTAAATGTCTTTAAATTATCTGTTGATTTAGTGTCATTCCTTTACAATCATGGTATCTTCTCTTTATGGGAAGCGAAGAATCTGGGATGGAATCTAAGGGGCGAAGCGAATGGAAATCGGTGGAAGAGCTGGGTCTAAAAGGGGATAAAGAGGAGAATTGGAAATGTTATGTAGGGAATCTAAGATCAAACTTCATTTTCCTCCAGGAAGAGGAGGTCGACTCATTTTCCTCCAGGAAGAGGAGGTCGACTCCTTGTGTTGGTCTAAGAATTCGCAGTCAGGAAAATATACAGTGAAGCTTGGTTATAAAGCATTGGCAGAAGAAGCTTTTTCGGGGGAAAAGCAGTGGTGGTGGCCAACAATTTGGAGCATGCATGCTCCGCTAAAGATGAAGATTGTTATGTGGTTGGTGACCCAACAAAAGCTCCTAACTTTGGATGTCGGTCTCAGGCGAGGATGGGTTGGGCCCAACAGATGCTCTCTGTGAAGGCAAGATGCAGAATCATCTCTCCATTTGTTCGTCCATTGTTTTTATGCTCAGCAGGTTTGGGACATTGTCTCCTCTCATTATAAAGTAAGTTCTCTGGCCCTTAGTAACAGTTTGGAAGAGTGGCTCTTCTTTTGGAAGGAGGATCCGATTGTAAAGGATCTTGGCTCCATTCCATGTTTCTTTGTTTAGTTCATATGGTGGTCACATAATTTAAGCATTTTCCAAGAAAATTTTATACCTTCTGAGGTGGTGGCTGGGCTCATTTTTAAGCTAGCCGGCGAATTCAGGAGTGAGCAAAAGTCTCACAAGCAATGAAAGCCTGTAATGCCAGTTTTATTAGAAGGTACCCCTTGGGGATTTTTCGATGGGGCCAGCCAGGGGCATCCCCCTCGCTGTGGGGTAGGGGTCGTTTTGCATATCTCTGGTGGGAACTTTTTGAATGTTGGATATGCACCTGGAAGCGGATCAAACATGAAGCAGAATTCACTGATATCTGGGCTCTGGTTTTTATGGTTAATATTTTAAACCTTCAGAAAATTCGAGTTTTAGGCGATTCCAAGGTAGAAATCGACTGGGAAAATGGAAAAGTGCAGATTCAGGTGGTAAGGCTTCAGCCTCTGTTGACTCAAATCCGATCTTTCCTCTCCAAGCTGGAATGGTCTTCTTTTTCACATATCTACCGGGAACTCAACACTATGCCGGATGATCTGTCTAAGGAAGCGTTGGCTTTGGACGAGGGTGCCTTCATCTCGCAAGAATTTTTTGAGGGCCAGCTTTGTGAGGAGATGTCTTTTCTCCTTTAGTTTTTTCTGGGTGATATATTCCTTTATTTTTAAATTGTAATGAAACTGAATGGTGTATCCACAGTAAGATAGAACAGTCTCTGTCAGTATAGCTGGAAAGTTTGGTGATATCCTGGGACTTTTTGCAAGATGGTAAAGAAGTATATTGAGGAGAGGAAAATTATCTTTGTTCAGAACTGAATGAAGAAAAATGAGCAGTCCTTAAAAGGATAGAAATATGTATATTCACTTATGGAATATAGAGTTTTTTTCTTTCTCAGAAAAAACTAGAGGAAAATGCAGTTACCAGGGATATATGATATTTCACTATACTTAGTCGAGGCACTTATGTAGGATGTGATAATATCTAAAAACATATTTTCTATTTCTTCGGTAAATCCGTCTTCGCTGCTCAGAAGCCTAAGACCATAAAATCAATAATTATCACAGGTTTCCCTCCTCAAATATTTACTGCATAAAAAATGAACAAACAGCCAAGGACCATATTTTTGTTTCATTCTGACAGACTGATAGCTCATGTTTAATAATGGAGTGTACTAGTGTAGGAATACGAATACAGTAAAGTTCATCATATAGAAAAGTTATTCTCATTGTATTATGGACTTCTAGAATACCTGAAGTGCATTCCACCTAAATTTCATACAAAAGGAGGCCACGATAAAGGATGCCCCACCAACAACTGCACTTCATCAAATCACTTGCATGCAAAAGGAAGTAACTGGAATTTCAGACAGGTCAGTGTTTCATTGCCTAGGAGAAAGATTGTGAAACAGTAGGAAGCCAATTTGCAGGCATTTCTCCTTTAGGCTGTCCTACCCTTCATATGCATGAAGCAGTAGAAATTTTCTCTCAAGAGTAAAAGCAGGGGGGGCTTACTTGGAAGGTTGTTTTCTTAACAGACCAAGAGTGTATCTTCACACTCCTTTTAAATGTTAAAGCATGAGATGCAAGGAAGGCCGCTAATGATGTGCACCAAATCCTGAAGGACTTCATATGGTCCTTCTGTGCCTCTCCCATATATTGTTTATTCCACTAAATGAACACTCTTAAATGAACTCTATATCCTGTATTGTCAATTATTTTACTGTTGGCTTCATTTTATATGTATTTCACGAATTGCTTCTTAAAGTACAAAAACTGATTGACTCGTTTATGTGTTAAGTGACAAAATTTAATGCTCTTTCAAAATCTCTTCGTCCTCAACGATCTTAGACCTACAATAAAACATCCTACTTTTCTAACCAATCAGCTCTTGTGCTCCCTTACGAGCAACTGGATACTTCGATAAAATAATGATAAATTGTTTCCTTCCTTACCAAAACTGGGATCTTTACTTCCTCTTCCAAAAGAAGAAAAGAGTGTTTCCTTGGCACACTGCTGAACTATCTCTGTATTATTGCTCTTGCATCATTCCCGGTTTTTTCATTGCAATTCCTCCTAGACACATGAGATGACATTATTTTTTTCTGTCTTTTCCCTTTTTAGTTTAGTCACATCACATCAGTGGACTTGTTTTATCCTGTGCTTTGTTCAGGAACTTTTACTGTTAGAACCAGCTGCTTGTTTTGTTCATTAACACCCTTTAACTCAGATATAATTATTCTTGACATTAATAAGATTGCATATATTTCACCAAATGTATTAAATTTATTTATAACCACTGTCATGTATCATTGCTCATCCATGACAGTGCTTCATTGCATATAGGGTTCTACATGTTTGTCTTATATCAGCTGTAATGTCTTTCGGCAAAATTATCTAGTTGGCATCTCTGAGAGCATAGTCCATACTCTACTGACTTAAGATTTGAACGGGAAATATGTCAATACTTTCTATCCAGTTGATCCATGTGTCTGTCTGTGTGTATGTATCATAAACAGGTATGTGGCATGCTAACTCTTCGTGATGATTGACTTATCAGATGAACTCCAGAAATCCCGAGGACTTGTCTGAAGCTGAAATAGACATGCCTAATATTTGTCGTATGAGTGAGCATGCATTTGCCTTAGATGAGGAGATTGGAATCGTTTGCAGTATTTGCAAATTTGTGAAGCAAGAAATAGATGGCATTTTTCCATCACTGGTGGGCATTTGAATTTGAAAATACTGCTATTTTCATGCAATAGATGGAGGAAAACTATAGACAATATGTAGAAATGAGCTTTTGAAACCAGGGAAACAGATTCAAGTGATAAGATGTGGAAGGCTTACACATGCAAGTACTTTTAACTGTTAAAGTTTTGTTGAATTGTGTAGATTGTAGAGTCTCAAAGAAGGCGGAGAAGATGGGATTATGATGTAGAGATTCCGTCATACTTGACAGAGCTACATTCTGAAGACCATGGTAACTCTTCATCCTCTGAATTACTTTGTCCTACAGAGCATTCCGTGTGGAACCTTATTCCAAAACTAAAAGAAAAAATGTACACTCATCAGCAAGAAGGGTTTGAATTCCTGTGGAAAAATCTTGGGGGAGGACTGATTCCAGAAAAGATTAAGCCGCCTACATCTGAAGAAGTAGGAGGAGGTTGTATCATTTCTCATGCACCCGGGACAGGAAAAACATTTCTCATCATAAGTTTTCTCAGGACCTACCTGGAAATCTTCCCAAGAAGCAGACCTCTTATTATTGCTCCATTTAATATGCTTTTTCCTTGGGAACAAGAGTTCATGAAGTGGGGTGTTGACATTCCAGTATACATTCTAAATAGATCAAAAACCTTTTGGAAAAAAATATGTTCTAATGATGAATATGCAGACATTGTTAACATGGATAAGGGTGGTAATTTCAACGGAAGGTGGAAAAATTTGCGCCGTCTGGTAATATTGCACGAGTGGCACAAGAGAAAAGGTGTGCTAGCTGTTAGCTACAACCTTTTTGTGTACCTAACTTGTTCTGGAAAACATGCTCCATCTCAAGAGGCACAGAATGTTGGTAAATTGCTTTTGGAGAGCCCAGGCCTCCTTATTCTTGATGAAGGTCACCAAGCTCGAAATAACAAATCAAAAATATGGAAAGCATTGAAAAAGGTGAAGACAAAACAACGCATTATACTCTCTGGAACTCTTTTCCAGAATAACTTCAGAGAACTTTTCAACACCTTGTACGTGGTAAGGCCAACTTTTGTTGACCACTTCGTGGGTCAAAGGCCTAAGCAATCCATAAGACCTAGAAAAGTAATAGCTAACAGCAAATTCCAAAGGGAATCATCTGAAGAGAACGAGAACAGATTAAGAAAGTTGTTCATGGAGGAAATTGGGAATAAAATTCAGAGTGGAAAGGAAGAATTTGATAAAACCCTTGCAAAGTTCAGGGTTATGACTGATGATTTTGTCCATTATTATGAAGGGAAGGTTCTTGACAGCCTTCCTGGACTAAGGGACTTTGCGATCATTTTAAGACCATCTTCCATTCAACAGACCATCTTAGGTCAGATAACTATAGAAGACAGTATCCAGAGACTCAGTAATTTTGAATTTGAAACGCTGGTTTCTTGTGTGTCTATCCATCCATCACTTTATAGAGACTTTGGCTATAGAAATCTTTCTGGTATGGATATTCCTCGTATTAAAGCTATGAGGAAAGAACCCCGTCAAGGAGTAAAATCAAAATTTGTTCTTGACCTTGTGCAACTCTCCCAGGTCGTGGACGAAAAAGTGTTACTATTCAGTCAAAACATTCCACCTTTAGTATACATGATGGAAATGTTTGAGATGCATTTCTCATGGAGAAAAGGCAAGGAGATTTTTCAGCTAGATGGAACCCTTCCTTTAGATGAACGCCAATCAATTATTGACCAATTTAATGATCCAAATGGGGAGGCTCGTGTCTTGTGTGCCTCAATTAAGACATGTTCTGAGGGCATCAATCTGACTGGGGCTTCAAGAGTAGTCTTCCTTGATCTAGTTTGGAACCCATCCATTGTCAAGCAAGCTGTAAGCCGAGCATTCAGGCTTGGACAAAAGAAACATGTCTACGTATATCGCCTCTTGGCATCAGGAACCATGGAAGAAGAGAAGTATCAGAGGACTGTTTGGAAAGACTGTTTATCAAAATTGATTTTTGTTTCTCCAGATGATCAAAATCCAAATACTAGAGAAAACACACAGGCCATACACTGTGAAGATAAAATCCTTGACAAGCTTGTCGAACTGGACAGAGAAACAAAGGCTTTCCGTACTATTTTTGAACACAGTGAATTGGAAGTGAAGAAAGACCCAAGGACAGGTTACTTTCAGGATTTTTATAACTTGAAAGAAAAGTTCCATGTGTATGTTCCTTCTTAATGGCAAACTGTACTGCTGACACAGTTGACGATAGTGCAAGGCTCAAGCAGGCACCTGCCAAAAACTTAATCAAGAGTCTCAAATGTGATGGCTCTGGGATCAGGTTGCTCTAGAATTGTCATAGCTTAATAGACTGTATCTCTTGTATCATTGACAGAAGGTGAAACTGAAAGACTTAATTAGTAACTAAAGTTTGCCTGCAATTTATTCCCTTTGTATATTTCTATTCATTCTAACGTTATTGTGGCAAAGGAAAAAGATATTTAGAATGAAAAAAAAAATGTTATTTTGCTTCCTTTCAAATTGTGATCTAGGAAAAAAATGTTATTTTCCTTCCTTTCTAATGACGCCTGGGTCGTTCTCTGATTTGGAAGCCTGAGTTGGCCCCTCTTTTCTGAATCGGGTTTGACCATCAATTTTCCTAAGGAAGAGTGGCAA
This sequence comes from Picea abies, assembly GCA_900067695.1. Classification (NCBI taxonomy): domain Eukaryota; kingdom Viridiplantae; phylum Streptophyta; class Pinopsida; order Pinales; family Pinaceae; genus Picea; species Picea abies. The sequence continues at coordinate 6,213 of CBVK0101645827.1, forward strand.
CGAATCCACCTGTTATTTCATTTTCCTTGAAGATTATATACTTTATGGATGGTTTTGCATGTCATTTCTGGGTTCTCACATCTGCTCTTCAGAATAGTCTCTTAGCAGGACATGATTTCTGATTTTGATACAAATTTGAGCACCTAAAAGATCGTGAATATCTGAATATCAGCCCGAATTTTTTTGAGGTTTGAATTTTCAGCCTGCAGAGTTGTTGAAGCTACCTTGGCCCAACGAAGTTCAGACTCAATATCTCTGTAAAGCTTCGATTTCCAAGTAACACTGGAACTTCTGAAGCAATGTTTCCCCACGTGGTGAAGAAGAATGCTGTCCAGAAAAAATAGGGGTGAAGACTCCCATATCCACCAAGGATACCAATAAGCCTTCTGCAGAATCTGTAATGCATGGCCATGAAAGGGAACACCAGGATGAGCGAGCTGAAAATAATGGGGTCAATGTCATGGAGATAAAGCTGTCAGAGGTTGTGATGGAGGGCATTGAGGGAGACAAAGGCAATTAGCAAGATAGGAATGTAAGTAATTCAGTTGACTTTTTACTCGTAAGCGTCCACACTGGATACTGACACCACCCTGACATATCAGAGATTACCAAACTAGATTACAGAATTTCAGCAGTTTGGAGTTGAGTTGTTTCATATTATACATGAATTACAGGCACAGATGGCAGAGAGACACTAATAGTAATTACTGAATTGAAATCACAGAATTCTATTCAGAATTCACAAGTTTCTGCGCAGCATTCAGAGACCTCGGAACTTAAATAGTGATTTCATCCCTAGAACAGAAACACTCAGAGCTGTAACAGAAATGCTTGGCACTTGAGCATAAAGAATAGTCCCTTCTACTATTTGAGAAAACCAACAAGCGCATACCATAATTACAGAACTAGAAATTGGACAGGTGAATATTCTGAGCCAGGAAGAAAACCTCAAACAAGAAAGATCGCAACAACAATCCATACAAAAGAAAATTGAGGAACGCAACTGATGGGTTCAGGTGGGAAAGGGGAAATAAACACCTCTGATTGTGGAGCTGGTGGTGCAGGCAAAGTTCAAAGAGAAAAGGCGGGCTTAGGTGTGCCAGGGAATTGGACATTCAAATCCATGGCCTTCCCTCCTCTTCTGATCCTTTACAGACAACTATTTCATCCATAACTCTCGATTTGAATGATATCAACCTTGATCGAGATTCGAGGATGATGAACTCTACCTTCGTTAAGTTCTATTCCTTCGAGGAACATTTACAGACTATGGGAACCAAGAAGTGACTTTGTTCTCTCCCAACAATACTTAACTATGTGTGGATCTAAAACAATTGCAAGTGGAAAATTTTAAGAAAGCTAGGGAGCAGGAGGTGGCTACCGGTAAAGAAGGCAAGTGGGCTGTAATTCATTACCTCAGGGCTGTTATATGTGACTCACCACGATCGATCGGGGTGGTCGCGGCGAGCTAATGACTTTTTTTTCCAACTGTAAAATTTCTCATTATATTTTATATAATTTGTGACCTGAAAACAAATAGTTACATGCCCTGCTACAATATGTTTGCTTGCTGATAATTTCCCCCTTTGTGGAAAGCAGCCAACAAAGGTGAGAAGATTATGAAATCTGGAAATCAAAGAGAATTTTACTCTTGAAAAGGCTGAAAGATAAGTAGAAGTGGTCTGCCCGGAAGTAAAACTGGGAGATAGAGTCCTGTGGTGTGAAAAGAGAGCCTAGTATCATATCTGATAGGCCCACAGAAGAGAAGGGATTTTTTTTTTTTGTCTTTTTTTTTTTTTTTTGGGATAAGGCATTTAAATAAGGGATAAGGCAATTAATAATGGGATAAGGTATTTATGAATGGATAAGGTATTAATAAAGCGATAAGGTATTTGGTGGGAGAGGTTAATGCAGGGAGGGCGATGAAGGAGGAATAAGGGAAGGGGAGAAGGATTTTGGGAGGGGGCATTCATTCGAGAAGGGGGAGAAGGATTTTGGGGGAGAACTCTGAGTCTTGGACCAGGGAGATATTTGACGCCTTATTATTATCCAAGGTTTCCATCTCTTTGTCCATGGCCTTTTTCCATAGATTTTCATCCTCTAAATCTAGTGCCTTCTTGACAGTTCTAGGATCATCATCAGTAATAGACAAAGAAAAATTTGAACGAAAATTAGATGGAGTATATCTTTCTGATAACCTTCTTTATTGAACTGATCTCCTCAATACTGGAGTATGTAGATCTTCTTCTTTTGATTCTTGTTCTTCTATAGAGTCTGGTTCATCATCCTTTAAATAAAATTCTATTTTCTATGATTCTTCCTTATTTGGTAGGTCTTGTTGTTTAAGAACATCCTTCATTTGTCTAAATACCACATCTCGGATATACACTACCTTCTTAGTTTATGGGTTCCAATGCTTATAACCTTTGAGACCATCTTTATATCAAATAAATATATACTTGTCATCCTTCTTATCTATCTTACTCATGTTATCCTTTGGAATGTGAACATATGCATCACAGCCAAATACCTTGAGATGTGTGAGAATTTTTTTATTACCAATCCATACCTCGTTTTTCATCCTGTGTCGATGAGGGTGATCCGTTGACTAGGTAACATGCAGTACCCACTGCCTCTGCACTAAATTCTTTCCCTAACCCAACACTATTGAGCATGCACCTTTATTTTTCCATCAGCATCATGTTCATCCTTTCTGCAACTCCATTGTGATAAGGTGTATATGGAGTAGTATTCTCCCTTGATATACCAAACTTCTTACATAATTCTTCAAATTCATTCCCGTGGAATTATCTGCCATTATCTATCCTCAACACCTTATTTATTTTCTTTGTTCGATTCTCAACAAGATCCTTAAACTCTTTAAACCTATCAAATAATTTAGATTTCTTCCTGAGGAAATATATCCAAGTATTCCTCGAGAAGTAATCCATAAATGAGACATAGTACACATATTTTCCCAATGATGGGACTGAAACAGGTCCAAAAACATCACTGTGAACTAGTTGTAAAATTCCTTCTGCCTTCGTTGCACCAAAGGGGAATCTTACCCGATTCGGCTTCCCATATATACAATGTTCACGGAAATCAAAATCCAGAGATAAGCTAGACATACCTTCAACAATACCTTTACCCTGTAGTAGTCGAAGACCCTTCTCTTCAATATGCCCTAGTCTTTGATGCCACACCATAACCTTTTCTCCAAAGAATGCAGGAGTTCTTTCTTATTCAACTCCAATATCCTGAACAATGGAAATATTACATCCATCACTAATAATTCTTCCTTGCATATTATATAGAGTTCCAAACTGAACTCCCTTCATCAAAACCATTTCTCCTCGAACCATCTTGGAAGTTTCCTTTTCAAATATTTTCTTTACCCCTGCATCATCCATTTTGCTTACATAAATAATTTTTTTGGCAAAACCTGAGATGTACAGAACACTGAGAAGTGTTCTAATCCTTCCATCTATGAGCCTCAACTCTACTTTTTCTGGTCCTATGATTTTGGTTGTCGAATCATCACTTCGGAAAACATTACCTCCAACATACCTTTCACATTCACAGAACCACTCCCTATCGGGAGTCATATGAAAGCATACACATGGGTCAACCAACCTAGCCTCATGATCTACATGTGTGCTTGAAGAATACAAGTACACATCCCCTCCCTCTTCCTTGGAGTTCTTTTATTCTGTAGAAGGATATTATTCAGATCCCTTCTTTTTCTCAGCTTTGGATCTACACTGCTTCTTGTAGTGCCCTTTTTTCCCACATCTCCAGCATACCTTTACAAACTTTCCAGGATATTTAGATCTACCCATATACTTAGATCTACTTATTTCTTGGGAACGTCCTCCTTAAAATAATTCATATGTGCTCTGTCTTTCCATATTCTTCCCTCTCATCTCCTTCGAAAACAAGGATGAGACCACTTCATCAAACTTCAAGGAAGTTGTATTAC
>CBVK0101645830.1:0-11512 GCA_900067695.1 Picea abies
TTGTATCACTTTGTGGAGTGAGTGACTTATCCAACATCATGCCTGATTACTCATATGGAGTATGGATTTGAGAGATGATACAATTGATGCTATCAGATGATACTGATAGTGATGATGGTGATATTTATTTGATCATGAGATAGCATGTGTGGCTATGATGATGCTACCGGTTGAATGGTATGTTTTTTATCAAGACCATTACTTTTAAATACCTCCCTATCTAGGAGGGAGTGTTGATATTATGGCAGCTACAGGAGGTATTAAACCTCCATGTTTAACCTTGACAAGAATAGAATATTCTGGGAAGTAAGAAGAAACCCTAAAGCATTGGGCATAACCCTAGAAGACAAGTCCGCTAAAGAAATAATTAATATTGAGTTTTTAGCCTCCAAAAAGAGAAGTCGGACTAGATAGCTAAGGAAGAGCAGTATAAATATAGGATGTGAGAGCTCATTTGGAAACATACAACTCACAACTGCAAAACTCTAGTGCGCACTACAAAAATTTAGTAAGTGTGCAAGTCTAGAGAGTATTTGTAGTTGCAACTACTGCAGCTAGTATTTTCGATTTTAGGCTTGGACTTTCTCTTGGTTATGGTTTGGAATTTCTACTTGGTATGCTACCTCTGGAGAGTGGTGTGCTAACTTGATTGGCTATTGGACCTAGGGTTTTATTCCATAATTATTCTCTTTGTCAAGGTTAAGTTGCTCGAGGGTGGCTACATGGTTGGTTGAATATATTGCTATATTGTCTATGGTGAAATGAGAAAACCTATTATTTATAACAAGAATGATCCTGTTTAAACCCCAGTTTCGATGCTAATTATTTCATCATTTCATTATGAAAGTGACTTCCATGATCAATGAAAATCTCACTTGGGATTATGAACCGATAAATAATTTGATTGAACATGAAAAAAGTTGTGGTCTTACCATCATATTTAATCGTAGGCATGGCCTCTACCCACTTCTTAAATTATTCTATGACCATAATAATATGTTGATACCCCTCAACCCAAGTTGGGTTGCAGTCCAGAAAATCCACCCCCCACTTGGTGAAGGGACCGACAATGATGACCCGGTGAAGAGGGGCTAGATGAGAGTGCATATTTTGTGTGAACATCTGGAAAGGGGGACAGTTCTTGACCAGTTCGACACAATATTTAAAAATAGACGAAAAAAAATAACGAGATCACAATATATTTTGGGTTGTTGCAAGCCCGGGCATATGACCACTACAATCCCCATTGTGATAGTCATTAAGAATAGACTCGACTTCCTCATGCGTCAAGCAACGATGCAGTATATTAACTATGCCTCGGTGATACAAAGTGTCATTGGAAATAATGTAGTTCTTATCTTGATACCATATATGCCATCGCTCGTCTCTTGAAATATCCTAAGAGAAATTCAAGGTTTGAACATAGATCAAAATGTCTCCATACTAGGGGTTTGAAGATGAGATAAGGAAAATGTATTCATCCACAAATGAATCGACATGAATAACATCCTGATCTAACCGAGGGAAGTATGATATTAACTTGGAAAAAACTAGCAATTTCTTGAATTTTACCGAAGAAAAATCAAGATCAAACTCTTTCAAGATGAAAATCCATTTATTATATTTTCCCCTTATGATACACCTAATAAGGATGTATTGAAATGGGTTGACATCAAAAAATATGGTAGTTTTTCAAAGAATTATATAGTACCGTAGTCTTTGGAACGTGTGTACGACAACCAAGGCTATCTTCTCAAAATGAGAGTACTTGAGTTCATGGCCGAATAAGTTTCGACTAATGTAGTAGACGACATGATCATGGATCTCATCATCTTCTTGAACTAAAACCATTCCAACCATCCCTTCATACGTGGTGATATAAAGAAAATAATCTCTACTGTAATTAGAAGGCTTCAATAGAGGTGTCGATACAAAGGATTTCTTGAGAGCATCAAAGGATTCCTGGGCTCACTCATCCTATATAAATGGAGTGTCCTTCTTTAAGAGACACATGAAAACCTTAGTAATATTGTCATAGTTTACTATAAACTAACGTAAGAAGTTAGCTTTCCCCTATAAACCTTGAAGCTGAAAAATATTGCATGGGGGAGGAAATCAAAGTATTGCCTCAACCTTTAAAGTATCCACCATGATCCTAGTCTCAAAAACTAAGAATCCCAAAAGATGACCCAACCTAACGCAAAATATGCACTTATGAGGGTTTAAACGGATGCAATAATACCGACATCTCTCAAAAAATAGTTGAAGGTGGGTATATTGATCCACTCGTGAGAGTGAGTAGCGAGATCATCGAGGTAAGCTTTGACTATATGCTTGAGATCATGAAAGGAAAATATAATTGCTCATTGGAAGGTTTTTCCGGTGTTTTTAAGGATGAAAGATATTTTCCGGTATGCAAAAGTACCCCAAAGAAAAATGAATTCCATATTATGTTGATCCTCATGATTTTATTTGAATTTGGTTGTATCCTAAAAATCCATCCATAAAATAAAAAACCTCACTTCCTACACACTCATCGAGAATCTGATCAATGAACGGTGTCAAGAAGTTTTCTTTAGGACAGGACTTACTCGGGTCTCGAAAATCCATGCACACATAGATGGTTCCCTGCTTCTTATTCATGGGAATGCGATTGGATACCCATTTAGTCAAGGGAATAGGGTAGATCAAACCAACATTAAGCAGTTTTTCCACCTCGACCTTAATAGTAGGGACCATCCCAGGATTAACATCTCTAAGACATTTCCAAATAGGTTTAGCATTCAAATAGGTTTTAATTTCATGTTCCACAATACAAGGGTCGATTACTGACATCTCTTCATATGAACAAGTAAATACATTGTGGAATTATTTGAAGAGATTGACATAGATCTAAATTTATTACGGCGAACAATCTGCACCAATATATACATTTTCATCTTTACCAAGAATGCGAGAGATGTTGATCATGGCAGTGGGAGAAATACTCTCCATGTTTTCTTCGGCATAAATTACATGCTTATCTAGTGGAACTATAGTGTGACCAACTATCTCACTTAAGGTAGATCTAAAATCATCTTGTTCGATCCTAACAAGATCTAGGAGGAAGTAAGAGAGATGATTCATGTCATCCCATGGCCTATCAGGACCATTCATGGCCTCTACAATGGCTTCATCTGAAGGTAAATTATCATCAAGGAAATCATGTGAGAAAGACGATGAATTGGACTATACAGGCTTGAGAACTGGATCATCCTTGTCCATTTGCAAGGAGATAACATCTAGGTTGATAGTAGAGTCGAGAACAACCTGATATGCTATCTCTACCGCTGACAGTGGAATTTCCATTCCAAGATGTAAATGACCTTCACAAGACTTGGTTGGGGAAGGTAGGGTCCAAGGATCGTTAAAATACAAAGTGCGGAAAGGAACTGACCTCACTAACGAAGAAGACCTACTCGACGTGGTGTAGATATGATGAATTGGTGCCATCAAATAAAAGGTACCCGTAGGGGAGGAATATATTTCGACACCAATATCCTTAGTTTCTGGTTTATAATTTTCAATCACGAGGGATCAAAGGTCCAACCGATTCATTGGGGATAGCATGCGCAAAGGACAACCGATCAATCATCATGATTTTCCCTTCATGACAAAAATATAAAGTATAGAAAACAAACGATATGAATTTAGTCATAGCATAAGTCTAGTTACACCCTAATAATAAGTTATGGTCAAGGTGCACATCAACCACCTCTACATCCCACCTCTACATCCACCTCCACTCTCTTTCCACCTAGTTGGACTGGAAAGGTAGGAAGAATATCATGGGGATGGAAAGAACGACCATAAAATGCGATCAACATGGTCGGATATTGAGAGAGGGTTGGAGAGTCAATGGATTTCCAATAGGTTAAGGACATCACGCACATTGTAGTGCCTTCATCAATAAAAATATGTTTTATGGTATACTTTGAGTAGTGAACATGGATTTGGAAGGTCATGTGGTAAGGCAAGCGAGGTTGGACATCCCTAACGTCAAACTTGATAAATTTATAGCCACATGGGTCTATAGCTCCTAACATAGATAATAAGACATTCCTCTATGAAGGAAACATCTGGAGTACCTCCTAAGATGACATCACACAAAGGGTTTCACCTAGATCTTTGACAATAGAGTAGTTCTAGGCATTTCTAGCATTAGGGTTGTGGGTATAGCATTTTAGTACTCCATTTTGAATACAAGGTAGAGGCTCTAGTTTTTCGATCTGTAAAGGAGTCTTTGGAGGAGTGGGAGACTCTAGACCTCGAATATTCCATGGATAAATGTAATCGCGATACCGAGTGGCTACATTAATCTAATACTTAACCATATTAATGCATAGGCGGTCACCTTCATGCACCAGTGGGTTTTGACTACCACTCACCACATTTTCAGTGTTGGAGGAGCTCAAGGCCATGTGTTGATTATGAAAAAAAGGATTAGTCATCACAACAGGTGGTAGAGATAAGATCCATGAAAAAAAGGATTAGTCATCACAACAGGTGGTAGAGATAAGATCCTTGAAAATTCCTCGAATTTGGGGAAGAATTAGGTATGATGATCATCCGTACGAATCTTATAAGGGAATTTCACCTTTTTCTTCTCTTTCTTTCCCTCACCGGAATTAAACTTCAATCTATAATTGTTATCATTTTCCTTCGTTTTATTATCATTCCTCCCACCCTTACGATTTTTACCAAACCCTTTATTTTTATTCCATCTTGGTTGTTGGATACCATTCGAGTTGGTCGATGACTGTACAGATTGAAAATCTGTCAACTAAGTGGGAGTGGAGGACATATACAAAGCTTGTCTTCCTACAAACTGGGTTAGAGAAAACTCTTTCATCTTGCTTGTCACCAAGTCTTTAGATTTCACATTTGCGGAGCCTATAATTCCATCGGCATGAGGCCTAGGATTTTTTCTAGGGTCATAGTTTGACCTCAGTGTGCCAGGAATAATTTCAAATAACATCCCAAACTGAGCATATATCTGATCTAACTGTTGGTATTTGAAAATTGATTCTTCCTCAAATGTTACCCTAGAGTAGAAACATCCTTCGAAATACAAGGTAGTAAATAATTAAGAAACCATTCAAATAGGAATTCTGGAGGAATGTAGGCTTCGATCAATGTAATATCCCAAGACCGAGCCCCAATTGTAATTGTGAATGTAATATTTTTTGTAGTTTGGTGAGCCAAGTGATTATAAGCTAGTAGGATTATGTGATGATTAGGTCAGAGATCCTAGATTATAAAGGACAATGAACCTATTTTTGTATATGTAAATACTCTTATCATTAATATAAATACATCGTTGGTATATGTAAATACTCTTATCATTAATATAAATACATCGTTGCATGTAGATTGACCACCGTAAAAGAGAATGGGGGACTAAGCTCCACTAGGTAGGGAAAGGGATGGGGCTAATAGGGTAGGAAAAAGGGATAAGATTGAGGGATTATCTCTAAGGGAATATTATAATATATTTCCTAAAATACTAAGGTTTGGGAAATAACTCATGTTATCCTAAGTTCCTTTTGGAAAAGGAACAAAATCCAAGTGGAGAGGAACAAGCCCCAAGAGAGCCATGTGTCATTATTGAAGCATGTAGTTATATGTGGGGAAATCAGTTTGTTTTGGGGGGGATACTCCATTCTAGCCATGCTTCCAATCCACTCATGCATTCACACAGGAAGAAATTACCTCCATTGTTGACCTTTGAGCATGCATGCACCTTTGATACCTGCACGCATTTTGGATCCATATCCCATGTTTTCCTATCATCAGTTGAAACTCGTGATCCTCTTGGGTGGCATAATGCACCTGTGCCTACATAAGCTTGTGATGTACTTGCCTATTATGAGAAGCGATTATTTCCAAACTTGAAGGCCATGGTTGATTCTTTTACCTATGCATTGGTTGAACATTGAAGTTTTTTTTACCTAAGCCTGTTGTTGGTTACTTGGGAGCGGAAGTGAAAAGGTGGGTTGTCATGCCTATGGAATGAAGAGGCATATTGTTAGGCCTATAAGAAAATATCTCTAGGTGATAGAGTTTGTTGGAAAAGAAGAAGCAGGTTGTCATGCCTATGAGAAAATATCTCCAGGTGAGAGAGGTTGTTGGGGAAGTGATTTCTCCTGGATGGAGCCTAGCAATAGCTATAGGGCTCTCATAATTCTTGTCCAACCTATTGTTGAAGACTTGGAAAGGAAGTGGGGCAGCCAAAAGAATGTTGAGAAGAGAAGGGACACACTTCTTGGGGTGGGATAGACATGTGGGGAATGAGAGGCTATAGGTTGTGTGTATAAGTTGGCTCCTAGTAGGGAATCCTTCCTGATTGACTATGTAGCATCCCATTGTCTCAATCTAGCCTAGGAATCCCTTTACTTGGGTGGATTTTAGTCCCATCTTGGGGGTGATCCACTACTGAGAGAAATGAGTAGCATGGTATATGGATGGGAGGTTCATAATTTCTACATGCAGTTGGTGGTCTTTTACAAAAAGATAAGTACCATTTTTATGTTGATTTACATGATATGTATTTGTACATGTCTAATTTATATAATTGTTCCCTGTATATGTTGTATGTGTAGGCTTACTATTTAAATGCATGCAATAATACCGACATCTCTCAAAAACTAGTTGAAGGTGGGTATATTGATCCACTCGCGAGAGTGAGTAGTGAGATCATCGAGGTAAGATTTGACTATTTGCTTGAGATCATGAAAGGAAAAGGTCATGGATCATTGGAAGGTTGTTCCAATGTTTTTAAGGCTGAAAGGTATTTTTTGATATGTGAAAGCACCCCAAGGAAAAATAAATTCAGTCTTATGTTGATCCTCATGATTTTATTTGAATTTGGTTGTATTCTGAAAATTCATCCATAAAATAAAAACCCTCACTTCCCGCACACTCATCGAGAATATGATCAATGAAAGGTGTTAGGAAGTTTTCTTTAGGACAGGACTTATTCAGGTCTCGAAAATCCATGCACACATAGATGGTTCCTTGCTTCTTATTCATGGGAACATGATTGGATACCCATTTAGTCAAGGGAACAGGGTAGATAAAACCAACATTAAGAAATTTTTCCACCTCTACCTTAATAGTAAGGACCTTCCTGATATTAATAGCTCTAATTCATTTCCGAATAGGTTTATCATTTATATAGGTTTTAATTTCATGTTCCACAATACAAGGTTCGATTCCTAGCATCTCTTCATATGACCAAGTGAATACATTGCAAAATTCTTTGAAGAGATCAACGTAGATATAAATTTCTTACGACGAACAATCTGCACCGATATATACATTTTCATCTTTACCAGGAATGTGAGAGATGTCGATCGTGGTGATGGGAGAAATAATCTCCATGTTTCCTTTGGCATAAATTCCATGTGTATCTAGTGGAACTGCAATGTGACCGACTATCTCACTCAAGGTAGATCTAAAATCATCTTGTTCGATCCTAACATGATCTAGGAGGAAGTAAGAGAGATGATGCATGTCATCCCATGGCCTATCGGGACCATTCATGGCCTCTACAATGGATTCATCTGAAGGTAAAGTATCATCGAGGAAATCATGTGAGAAAGATGATGAAGTGGCCCATGCAGGCTTGAGAACTGGATCCTCCTCGTCCATCTGCAAGGATATAACATATGGGTCAACAATAGAGTCGAGAAGCACTTGATACGCTATCTCTACCACTGACAGTGGAATTTCCATTGCAAGATGTTACTGACCTTCACAAGACTTGGTTGTCAAAGTAGGGTCCAAGAATCATTAAAATAAGAAGTGCGGAAGGAACAAACCTCACTGATGAAGAATAACTACTCGACGTGGCATATATATGATGAACTAGTGCCGAGAAATCAAAGGTACCCATAAGGGAAGAATATATTCTGACACCAATATCCTTAGTTTCCGATTGATAATTCTCGATCATGGGGGATCGAAGGTCCAACCGATGCATTGGGGCTAGCATGTAGAAAGGAAAAACAATCAATCATCATGATTTTCCCTTCATGACAAAAACATAAAGTACATAAAATGGACAATACGGATTTAGTCATAGCATAAGTCTAGTTACGCCCTAGTAATAAGTTATAGTCAAGCTGCACATCAACCACCTCAACATCCACCTCCATTGTCTTTCCACCTAAGTGGACCAGAAATGTAGGAAGAATACTGTGGGGATGGAAATAATGACCATCAAATGCGGTCAACATGGTCGGAGATTGAGAGAGGGTTGGAGAGCTGATGGATTTCCAATAGGTTAGGGACATCACGCATGTTGCAACACCTTCATCAATAAAAATACATTTGATGGTATAATTTGAGTATTCGACATGGATTTGAAAGGCCATGTGGTAAGGAAAGCAAGGTTGAACATCCCTAACGTCAAACTTGATAACTTTATAGCCACACCGATCTATAGCTCCTAATGCAGATAATAAGGAATTCCTCTATGAAGGAAACATCTAGAGTACTTCCAAAGCCAACATCACACAAAGGGTTTGACCCAGATCTTCGACAATATAGTAGTTCTGGTTAACTCTAGCATTAGGGTTGTGGGTAAAAATTTTTAGTACTCCTTTTGGAATACAAGGCGAAGGCTCTAGTTTTTTGATTTGTAAAGGCATCTTTGGAGGAGGGGGAAACTCTAGACCTCGAATAGCTTATGGAGAAATGTAATCGTGAGACTGAGTGGCTACATTAATCTGAGACTTAACCATATTTAGGCATAGACAATCACCTTCATGCACCGCTGGGTTTTGACTACCACTCACCACATTTCCATTGTTAGAAGAGCTCAAGGCCATGTGATGATTATGCAAAAAATGATTAGTCAGTACAACGGGTGGTAGAGATAAGATCCTCACAAATTCCTCGAGTTTGGGGCACAAGTGGGTAAGATGATGTTCCATATGAATATTACAAGGGAATTTCACCTTTCACTTCTCTTTCTTTCCCTCACTAGCATTAACCTTCAATCTATAATTTTTATCATTTTCCTTGGTTTTATTATCATTCCTGCCACCCTTACGATTGTTACCACACCCTTTATTTTTATTTCATCCTTTTTTTTGGATACCATTCAAGTTGGTCGATGACTGCACATAATGCACATCCACCAACTGAGTAGGAGTGGAGGACACATGCGAAGCTTGTCCTCCTATAGAGTGGGTTAGATAAAAATATTTCAACTAGCTTGTCACCAAGTATTTAGATTTCACATTTGCAGAGCCTATAATTCCATCGAAATGAGGCCCAAGATTTTTTCTAGGGCCGTAGTTTGACCTCAGTGCGTCAAGAAGAATTTCATATAACATCCCAGATTGAGCATATATACGATCTAATTGTTGGGATTTGAAAATCGATTCTTCCTCAGATGTTACCCTAGAGGTATAAACATCCTTCGAAATATAAGGCATCAAAGAATTAAGAAACCATTCAAACAAGAATTCTGAAGGAATGTAGGCTTTGATCAATGTAATATCCCAAGACCGAGCACCAATTGTAATTGTGAATGTAATATGTTTTGTAGGCTGGTGAGCCAAGTGATTATAGGCTAGTAGGCTTATATGATGATTAGGCTAGAGAGCCGAGATGATGAAGGCCAATGAGCCTATTTTTGTATATGTAAATACTCTTATCATTAATATAAATACATCATTTCATGTAGGATGACCACCGTAAAAGAGAATGGGGGACTAGTCTCCACTAGGTAGGGAAAGGGATGGGGCTAAGAGGCTAGGAAAAAGGGATAATCTTGAGGGATTAGCTCTAAGGGAATACTATAATATATTTAGGCGAGAGGCTATAGGCTATGTGTATAAGTTGTCTCCTGGGAGGGAATCCTTCCTAATTAACTGTGTAGCTTCCCATTGTCTCAACCTAGCCTAGGAATCCCTCTACCTAGGTGGATTTTAGTCCAAGCTCGGGGGTGATCCACTGCTGAGAGTGATGAGTAGTGTGGTCTATGGCTGGGAGGTTTTTAAGGTCTATAAGCAGTTGGTGGTCTTCTACAAGAAGATAAGTACCATTTTTATGTTCATTTACATGCTATGTATTTGTACATGTCTAATGTATATAAGTATTCCCTGTATATGTTGTATGTGTAGGCTTACTCTTATTTCCACATTAATCTGTATATTATTAGAATGTAATTGTCTGCTAAGTTATATATGTATGATGTTCCACAAGAGTTATGTGTGCCATAGTCTAGTAGGTTTAAGGTTGGGGATGTTACAATATGGTATTAGAGCTTAGTAATATTGGTTCTATGAGGTAGCACGGCCTGACCTGGGAGGCCGAGGTATTTTTAAAAATGGTATCACAACCCATGGTTTCAACACTGAGCCTAGATGGTCTATGTAAGTAGAAATTGAAGCAGAAGTTTCAGAACGAATTGTTGTCGAATTGGACAAAATTTGAATTTCAGAGCATTCATGAGTGCCAGGAGGGCATTGAGGGAACACCTTGACTATGTTTAGAATATATAAAAGTTTTTTGGTTCAAGAAATACAACAGAGGAAGGAAACCATAATAACCATGGTTATGGGACACAAAACTATATTTGAGCCATTGTATTTGTTCGAGAGAAGGAAGACCCTTCATAACCATCAGATCTGGAAAAAGGAGCATGGTGGTTAAGCACCGAATTCCTTCAAGACTTCACTACTCTGGTTGTTTTAAGTTCTTTGTTGTAAAAGAGGAAAAACCCACTAACCTCCGAAGTCCCAGAGCCTTGAATTCCCAAAGCTCCGAGGAACATGTATTCGGAAATTTGACATTCAAATGATTTGTTTTAATCTGGTGAGGAATCCTCTGGAGTCTCGGAGCCCCAAAGTCTTGAACCTCTTGGAAACAATTGTTTGGAAGTTCAACATTCAAGAGAAATAAAGTGTGTTAGTGTTGGATTTTCTGAAGAACAAAATTCCAATGTTCCAGAGTGCAACTGTTTCATGGTAGGATGACATCAGTGAGGGTGATGCATATCTCCTCTAAACCTGCCATGTGTCATTTTTTTTTGTACCTTTATTAGGCCCTTTTGTACCAATAGCGATCCTACATGTGTCACTCGACGATGGGGCCATGTGCCACCACCTTAATTGATGATATTTTTTGGCACGAATTTGATCAGACCATGGTCCTTCTCAGGTTACCAACAAAATGTACCATGTATTCTAGAGCGTTGGCATTTGCATCTCCTCTGAAGAGAAGAAGTCTCACCTGAAGTGCTGCTGAGACGTAAAGATATGGATGGGTAGGGAAAATACTAAAGAGGATCCATAGATCATTTGAAACTCATTCCTATTCTTGTGCAAGATGCAACATCAGATCTCAAACATCTAACCGCAATCATTTAACCTACTTACGTTATGAACAACGATTAAACTGATCCAGGTGGATATCAGTGGCCACCCACATTTTCCAAATGGCTCAAAACAATTTTCTG
>CBVK0101645832.1:0-19607 GCA_900067695.1 Picea abies
CTCCATGTCTGCAACCTAAGGGCCTCGAGACATCATCTCCTTAGTTATCCATATAAATTGGGGGTAACAATGTCGATGGTGTGAAGGGTTATAGGTTGATTGATTCCTCAACGGAAAAGCTCATTATTGAGTGAATTGTCTAGTTTGAGAAAAGTCCCTTGCATGCACCATTGGATCCACATGAGGATACCTCTATACCTCTTCCTGCAACAAACATCAACGATGATGAGTCCACTCATTCAAATCATGGTTCAGATATGAGTTTTGAATCTGATTCAGAACATGATAAGCATTCATATGATGAGCCACAACAGATGCCCAACTGGGCATAGACCACCCTATAGGCAACAAGTGACCTTGTGGGGGATCTAATGAATTATAGGAGGATGAGGTCTTAGTTTGAGTATCCTCCTCATGCACTCACAACTACCGAACCAATGATTCCCGTGAATTGCTACATGGTTCTAGCTGCATACCCACACACCCATGCAAAGGATATAAGGAATCCATTCTGGGAAGCTGCTATGCAGGAGGAGCATAATTCTCTCCTTGAGAATCAGACTTGGGATCTGGTTTCACTTCCTTAAGACATGAAACTTATAATATGCAGATGGGTCTACAGGACCAAGAAGGCAGCAGATGGGCAGATGATCAAGTAAAAGGAAAAGTACAAGGCAAGACCGGTTGCCAAAGGTTTTCGGTAGATCCATGGGATATACTACGATGAGACCTTTGCTCCAGTAACAAATATAGACTCCATCTAATTGGCCCTTTCCCTTACAACAAATAGGGGGTGGGAAGTTTATCATATGGATGTGAAGAATTGCTTTCTTCACGGGGATATATCAGATGAGATTTACATGAAGCAACCTTAGGGGTTCATACATAACTCATCCTTGGTATGTCGACTGAAAAAGTTGCTCTATGGCCTCAAGCATGCGCCTAGAGCATGGTATGTGAAGTTCGATTATTATTTTCTTTCTCAATATTTTGTTTGATGTAAAATCAGAACTGAACGTCTACATGTTGAGCACCTCATACTCCTTACTGATCTTATTTCTATATGTTGATGACCTCCTGATCACAAGAAGTTCAGCCTCAACAATTGCTACGGTCAAAGACATTTCGCATGATAGGTTTTATATGGCATGCATGGATCCAATACACTTTTTCCTTGGTCTCAAGATTAGTCAGGATGCTTCAGATATCAAGTTATCTCAGACTAAGTGGGATCTCTTAGTTAAATTCAACATGACTGACTACAAGTCAACAACCACACCCTTTTTGTCTGGTGTACATCTTGAGGATGGCAGGGATACACCATTGGTAGAAAACACCTTTTATCGGTAGCTTGTGGGGATCCTTTTGTATCTCACCCACACCTAATTGAATATCTCATATGTAGTAGGGGTAGTTTATAGGTACATGCAGGAGCCGCATGAGCTACACTAAAAGGAATCCAAGCACATCCTCATATATGTTCAGGGAACCACCAATTATGGGATCCATTATGCAACAAGTTGTGCATTGGATCTCATGGGATTCATAGATTATGATTGGTCTAGCGATAACACATATTGCAAGTCCACTTCCGGGTATGTGCTTATTTTCAGTTCCAGTTCCATCTGTTGGTCGATCAAAGAGAAGTCAACAAGTGCTTTATCATCAGCTGAGGTCGAGTACATAGGAGTAGTCAACATCACTATTCAAGCACTTTGGCTTCAAAACTTCCTCACTGAGCTTGACATCCTTTTCCACCATCCGACTTTCATTTGGTGTGGCGATCAAAGTACTCTCAAGTTTTGCAAAGACCCGGTGCAACAGTAGTGGACCAAACACATTGAGATCCATATGCATTACATCAAAGAGATGGTAAATGACACGATCATCAATTTGTGGTACTTTCCATCCATCGAATAGATTGTAGAAATCTTCACCAAGACATTTATTGAGCAAAATTTTCACTTCCTACACTATCATATTGGAGTGAAGGACGTAGTTGCTTAGCAACTTCCTTTCTTACTTATTCTTTTATGATACATTGTACTTTGAGGGGTGGGGTTTCCCATGAGGTTTTCCCTCTTTCCTCTATTTCTAGTGTTCATTATTAGATGCATTGTAAAATAGGTACCTAACATGGCCTTGGTTGTCAGGACCCATTCATCATTTACACCCTAGTAGTGTTCAGGGGGGGTGTTGGAGATATTACACACTATTCATCATTTACACCCTAGTAGTGTTCAGGGGGGGTGTTGGAGATATTACAAACTCACCTGGGTAATTATTTTCATAAGGTTGATAGTATAATGTTGAGGGAGATTCCATAGATGAGGATATTCCCCTACAAATTAGGGTGCCTCCTACAAAATAGGTAGCCTTCCCTCTTCAGTTGAAATTCAATTACACCTTAGTTAGACTAGTGGAGGACACTTATGCATGGAAATGTCGGTTTTAACACCTGCAATTGCATGTTCACCTAGGTTTACTCACCAGGAGGACATATATCACATGCATGCAGTCAAGAAGGTGCATATCATGTGCATGCATTAGTTTCTCTCACCTCCACATGTGACTTAGTTAACTAATGATTGGATAGACCAATTAAATAGGACTAGGTGGCAAATTAATTCAGTTTCTATCAGTGAGTGTCCAGATCTCTCTAGATCACTAATATGGTTCATTTACTTAGACATGTAGAGTATATCAAGTGTATTATTCATTTTTAGTCATTCAATTAATACAATTCATTCTTTCTCTCAAGCTTGTTTATCTTTTCTCTCTCACAAGCTTTGTGTGATTTTTTTACTAGCTAGTTTCTTTGTGCAAGTTTCATTGAAACTTCACAAACATTCCAAGGAGAAAGTGTAGTAAAGGCCTCAAATCATGGTATAGAGGCATCCCAAGCAAGAAAAGGTCCAATGTCTAGCCTCAAAATGTGGAAAAACCTCATGGAAAGAGTAATAAAGGCCTCAAAAGGTGGACAATCCCTCAAATAATGCTCATAAACCCTTGAAATATGTCCAAGGCATGACCATGCCCATATCCAATGTCAAGGAACCTCAATTAAGCGTGGAAGTGACCATCCAAGTAAAAAAATGGGTCATAAAACCCCCAACAACTAGTATGATGTCCAAAAGTGTGGGTGGACCCTCTAATCAAGTGATAAGATTCTCAAAAGTGGTGAAAAAGAAGGATGCTCTAGAATCTTCAATGTGGCATGTGTAGAGGATGTACATGTATGCATAAATAGGAAAAATATGCCTTGGAGGATGTGATCAGTGCCTTGGGATTCATGTACTGCCCTGAGAATTGTGATATTGCCTCAAGAATAATGAGTCTGCCTTGAGAATCTGTAGAATCATCTTTGATAGTAGATGGTCAAAGTGTGATTAATACATAGAACAAGGATCCATGCTTAGGAATAAAATAATTGTGTTATACATAGGTGTGACAATATTTACAAAGAAAAACATGTTTACATCATATAGAAAGGGGTAAGAGAGATTAGTATATCCCCTAGATCATGTGTCCTATTAGATCCACCCCAAGATGGTTGCATACCAACCCATATCATAAATGACTGACACGATGAAGAGCTAATCAAGGGGCAGTTGAGCATATCCATAAAAGAAAATCCTATCTTCAAATGGGGACTAAAAGGACAGGCTATGACTGACCAAATGGGGTCTAGAGATACAACATAGCCCTCCACCAATACATAGAACATCTAAGCATGGTCCAATAAAATACATGAGTGCAAATACAACCACACTTTTAGTTCATCATTACACAATAAGACACATAATTTTCTCATATGATGGTTCACATCTAGTGAAAAAATATAGGGTACATTGAACTAAATCTGAGGTGTAATAAGGCCCACTAGGTAGTTGGTACTCAATAATGATGGGACCACAAGTAGTTAGGGTTTTTCTACTGATAATGTATTTAAAGGGTTGGGAGGTTATGGAATGTTTTGTCGAGTATTGTGGTATTTGGAGCTTTGTTTAGTGAAAGGTCACCCCACCTTAAGAGGCAAGTGAACATTGCATTATTTCTTCTAGTTATCATAATACAAGGATATAATTCACATATTTCATCTTATTTGTCTCTTGTATCTGGTTTCTTACATTATAATCTCTAGATACTTGGTTTGTGTTTCAAGTGTAAGGGTTAAGGACCATTACATTAATAAGGGCCGTGCCTATGGGACAAGGCATTACTGGAACATCAATGATAGACTATGCATAGAAGATATGGGATGCCATAACCACTTGAAAACCAATGTTTGATGTGCTCAATGGGTTTAGGGATGTTGCTATTTGAGAAATCCCCAAATACAAGGCCATTCTTTAATAGTAAGGTGCAACACCCAACTCGGGGATGAGTTGAAAGGTGCATTTAGCAAGTTGTTATGCTTGACTTTTCCTAACTACTAATGTAGAGTAGTGTTTAGAAAAAGGAATCCACTTAAAACATGAAGCTACATAAGCTTGAGTATGTAGAACTATATAATCTTGAGTAGATAGAGTCGAAGGAGTCATTTCATAAACCCTCTATGCCCAATCTCTGATACCCATTTGCATATTTTGTTAAAGATTTAGACCCTTTGATATGAGTGGGTTAAACCAAGAAAATTATTTAGTATATCCGGGATTCTTTTATAGCCACCCCTTTCACCTATATATATGTGGAGGCTACTATGTAAACTCAGTGATGATGTTATGTAGAGTTCTTGTTGAATTAGTGTTGAGTTATGTTATGAGAGACTTATGTTCATGTGTTAGTTTTGCACATTGTAGATGCATATTTATCACTACTATGAGATGCAATAATTGTTTTGCAAATACAATGGAATATTGTTACGCTCATGTGTATGTTATTGTGGTGTTTCTTGATGATTTCTACATTGTTTCCTTTATTATGCATGCTTTTAGTTTTGTTATATTAAATGAATGTAATTAAATGTTAACAAATGCACTTTGTTGTTGGGACAAAGAGTTGCAACAAGATATACTGAAGTCCTTAGCTTCACCTTAAATTGTCAATGCATGGATTGTGCAAACTTGTGAGGTGTTGTGCACTTTTATGCAAACTACCAAAGTCTAATTTGACTTAAAAACTCTAATAAAACATTGACAAGGCAAATAAACATTTTTGATATCTCATCCTAGTTTAATTCTAATTCACTCAAGTCCATGACTTTCACTTCCATCTCTTCTTATAGTATGCCAAAAGACAAATGGAGATAGGGTCATTGCCTATTGGATGAAAAGTTAATCAAAATGAGAAGGTTCCTTGAATGACTGATCACTATGAAACTACTAGATTAATCAATCGTTATAGAATTAGTTATCATATAATAGATTCATGAAATGCACTTCAAATCTCTAATCATTGTAATTTAAATAAGAAACACCTTTAAAGAAATACACGAAATAAAAATATTGCTCAAAGAAACACAAGAAATAAAAACACCATTAGAAATGAAATACAAATCTAGCATAAAACAACAACTTTGTTCTATAAAAGTCTATCTAGATCTCTAACAAAAATTCTAAAGACAAGGAATGCAGCGAAAGAAGGGATCCCATGTCCTTTCCTTGAAGGGGCCCTACTCAAGAAAATTCCCGAAACCCCTAGAAACTCTTAGAGACAAAAAAATTTAGTAATGTTTGCTTTCTCTTATTGATAAAATGTCATATAAATGAGAGGATGGAACTCTGCCTCTCTAATACAATTCCTACAAGTATTATAAGAAACAATTGGAAATGACATGATAACTTGAATACCCCATTCTATCATCTAAGTCTCTATTTATACTTGTAGTGATATAGAGAGTTGTATGTAACCCATTCAATCAATTCCTTGATTGGTGCATGTGATCCCTTGATTTCCTCCTTTTCAACATGGTTGATTCAAGATGACTATTTTCCCTTTTTTACCAATTTGAATACCAAGACCTTGAAGGAAGTAAAACTATCTAGGGAATTTATTGTTGCCTTCAAGTGTTGGTAGTATTGAAAGTCATGAGGGGAAAAAATACCTTGTATTTCTCACCGACCCAGTTGATTGGCATGTGGTGAATGATCGAAGAGGAGCAATGGCGTGAGGGTCAAACCCCCTTCTCAAATTCATTCATCAATGCTAAAATACTTCCTTGCTTGTAAACCACATTAGCTCAAGAAATGAAAATCACATAATTATCCTCAATTTAACTTAAAAAACCAAGCATATATTACATCCATTTGAGATTAAACAAATTATATTCATTTAGATAAGCATGAAAGTGGGTCATGAAAAGTAATAATGTTCTTAGGAAGGTCGTGAGTTTGAGGAAAAATGTATCAAAATTAAGGCAACAAGATGGGCAGTAAAATGAAATTTGAGGTCCCATCATCACCCCCAACCAGATGGTTGCATGCCCCTGTGCAACAAAAACCAATCCCCAAAAATTGATGTTTGACCTCTCTCTCTTTCTCTCTCATTAGTCTAATTTCTACTTTCAATTAGATCCAAATGATGTCCCTGAAGTTGAAAAGTAAATTCCTTTAATAGTGGCTTGTTGTAGAGTTTAACCATGCATCCACTAATGACAAGAGGTAATTTTAATTCATTTATTGTTCTTAGCCTTACTGATCCATTATCATATTGGCTGTCAATTTGATAAGGCCACAACCATATTGTTTTTAACTTTCCCTAGAAATCCTTAAATATTGAATCATAGAGTAGGTCCCAATCTCTTTTTTTGAATATTTTTGTCTTGACATACTTGTCATGCCACCTTACTTTGTATTGATGGATTATTTTAGTATGAAACAAAGCTTGTTGCCTATACTTGACCAACACATTGATCTTATTTAGACTCTCTTATTGTGCTTTAGAGAGATCTAGTGCTATGCCTAGAGCTATTTTAATTGTTTGAATTTTGAATTCAATTGGGAGTATAACCACCATTTCGTAAACCAAATCATAAGGTGCTAACCCTATAATTGTCTTCCATGTAGTGTTATATGCCCATACAACTTCTATTAATCTATTTGCCCAATATTTTTTGTGTTTCTTTACTTTCTTTCTCAAGATATTCTCTAATTCTTTATTTTTTACTTCTACTTGCCCATTTGCATGAGGGTGATAAGCAATTGATTTCTTGTGACAAATTTGTATCTATTTGACCAGTATTTTATGTGTTGCTTTACTATCTTTCTCGAGATATTCTCTAATTCTCTATTTTTTACTTCTACTTTCCCATTTGCATGAACATGATAAGCAATTGATTTCTTGTGACAAATTTGTATAGGTCCATGAGATTTTCAATGAGATTAGAAGTAAACTAAGGCCCTTGTTCTATTACAATATATCTAGGCACTCCAAATCTTGTAAGGATATTTTTCATATAAATTTTTTGACACCTTCTCCTGTTTAGCATATTTTATTGACTTTACGTTTTCCCATTCTGTTAAGTAATTTGTACAAACCAATATGTGCTCCTTTTGGTTGGATTCTTGGTCAATGGGTCCCACAAAGTCTAACCCCCATTTTTAAAATGGTTCCATTGAGACTTGTATTTGTAGTGGCATATCATCCCTTTTTGTAGGCTTATCCATTCTTTGATACTAATCATAGTGTTATACATACTCTTTAGTGCCCTTGTGAGGTGTTGGGAAATAATACCCTACTTGAAGCACTTTGTAGGATGTTCTATTTGCATCAAAGTGCCCCCCACAAGGTTCATCATGGCAAACATGTTAGATCTCATTTACCTCATCTTGTCTGATGCATTGATAGAGTATGTGGTTTAGCCCAAGTTTGAATGGGTAATGATCTGGATTTTGCTGAGAATGAAATGAAGGCAGAGATATAACAAGGAAACACATAGAGATATTGTAAGAAACACAAAGATACATTAATACACAATTTATATTAATGAATGAAATGTTGAATGATATGATGAAGAGTTACCAACATTAAAGGGTATTTGAGCTTAGCCATAAAAAAATTTCCATTCTGAAATGGGGACTAAAAGGATAGGCCATGACTGACCACATGGTGTCTGGAGATACTACATGGGCCCCCCAACAATACATATAACATTTAAGCGTGGTCCAATATGATACATGAGTGCAAATACAACCACACTTTTAGCTCAGCATGATATAATAAGGCACATAATATACTCATATGATGGTCCACATCTAGAAAAACAATATAGGGTACAGTGAAGTGAATCTAAGGTGTAACTGTTGGCTCCAACTCAAAGACATGTACTTATCTTGAGAGTGCATGAGAACTCTAGAATCTACAAAACCTATAGATCCAAAACATTCTCAACCAATGGATGTCA
Organism: Picea abies; assembly: GCA_900067695.1. Lineage (NCBI taxonomy): Eukaryota > Viridiplantae > Streptophyta > Pinopsida > Pinales > Pinaceae > Picea > Picea abies. The sequence goes on from CBVK0101645832.1 coordinate 8,345, forward strand.
AATGCACAAGTGATTTTTCCCTTCCTTAAGAGAGAAATAAATCCACTCGTAAATGAAATATATCCAAGCACATGTTAATATCACCATGTCTTAGAGAAAAATACGTACGTGTAAGGAACATTTTAATTTTTTATTCTAAACAAAAAGAAAATGCATAAATCAATAAAGTAAATGAATCACACAAGTAAATCTAATGTTCATGCTAACGAGCTTATTCATTCTAACCTAACATAACATTCTAAGTAAAATCATAAATCCAATGCAACCATTTCATGAGTTCATCAATACCGTGAAATTTACTTTTATTCTTGGTCACAAACCAAAATAATGAAACATCAAGGATATGCCACATCTCCTTTACCTTTCCTCAGCCAAAATATGATGTAAGACTATGATCATGCGAGAGAAGAATAGAGCCATGCCAAGCTTTACCTATATTGTTGCAATCTCCTTTAATAAATAGGTGGATAGGGCTAACATAATCATCTTTCTTGACATAATCATATAATAAATGATCATTGTTACTCATCGAACCATCAAGCAAGAGGGGCTTTGAGAGAGGCTCCAATAGAAACCTACAAGAATATTGTTGCCCCTCGCTACTATTGATAATATATATGGATGAGACATGATAAAACCCATTGGACTTGAAAAAATATTTAAATCCATGACTCATGGTTGTATGTCCCTATATGTGAGGCTGAAAAATTCTTATAATAATCTCAAAATCAAGCATGTTGATCTATACCAGAAATTGTATCTTCAAAAACTTCATCATTGGATGGATTTTCTTGCATACAAAAGCCATGAGTTGGGGACATCCATGGCTGAAAATTTTCTTCTATCATTTAGCCATGAAAACCCTCTTTGTGTACTTGTAAATCACTCTTATTAGTGATGTGATATGGATGTTCCTACACTATGAAGTAAGTTTCACATTCTATGATTGTGTTTGGTTGTCCACATGACCAAAAATATGCAATCTTATCTTTAGAACCATCATCATCTATATCGTAATTGGGATCCCCATCAAAATAAAAACACCTTATATCCTATTTGTGTCTTTCAATACAAAGAAAACATCAATATTCTCAATTTCTTTATTGTCGTGCTCTTTATCAAATAAGGGTTTCTCTAATAGATTCTCCTTTTCCAAGTTGCTAAAGGATGTATCACAAAACTCAAAATCTTGGAAAGGAGTATAACATATCAAACCCTCGCTTTCATGTGGTAGAGAACTAACAGATGCTCGAATGCTCATGTCATCAAACTTCTCTTCATATATTTGACCTTCAAATGACCTTGGTTTTCAATGGAAACATCATAAGATTATTCATCATTGTTTTAATATTCTTCATCATTGTTTTCTTCTTTTTACTCCCTTAGAATAGGGGTAACTAGGGAGATCATGTCTCAAGGCCCACATGTAGGAGACATGGAGTGTCGAGATCCAGATTGACTAGTAGAGCCCCACGGGGCCCTCCTATATTGAATTGCACCATTATTCATCATAAGCAAAAGAGAAACATCCATCACACTAGCATGGTCCCAGAGGACAATAGGTCTTGCTTCATGAAGTAACAAGTCCAGTTTCATGGTAAGTGTCACTTTAATAATTGAAGCATTTGAATATGTTGCAAATAATCCTTTCTTAATTATAGAACGTTTGCTTGGAAATTATACCTTTTGCCTTATTTAACCTTGGTGGGTGTCATCACGCCCTAGCAAGTTGGTCACCCTCGGGAATGGGGTGTCATTGGGGGGTTCCTTGAAGAGTCATCGTACTGTTACCGATCATACTTATCAATTTCCAGACTTCGTCCATTTCTTCTCCTCATATTTTGGGATTTTCTGGTGCAGTGACCCCAAAATGGATTGTACCTCATTTCATGGGAAGAAGGGGTTGAATGCACAAAGAGGAATGTAGCTGGAAAAAGACAAAAATCAATCATAAACCTTCTAGATGCTCACTCTGGGATCCCAAGAACAATGAAACGCTTCTCAAAAGAATGAGGGACTTGTAAAATAAATAACCAATTAATCTATCATGCCAACCAAGGTAGAGCGTATGTGGGCTATGCATTTCCTTTTTAGTGCCCCTTATTGTCTTCAACTTGGAAAAACATGATACCCAAGGTAGAGAATGTGTGGACTATGCATTTCCTTTTTAGTGTCCCTTATTGTCTTCAACTTGGGAAAACTATAATAAATTAATGGAAAAAAGGGATTGGAAAAATGTTGCATCGAAAATGAAGGGTAGCACACCCTCTACAAAGGTGCCCATAAATGAGACAATATGAAACCCTTGTATGTCATGAACCCCATGCCAAAAAGTATTACCCCACTCCACCTCATACTCACTCATTAATTAGATAGGTTTCCCTTGGGAAACACCTTTGGTTTGGGGATTGATTGGCCATATAGGACACCCTAACACCCCTCCTACACCTAAATTTGACAAATCATATAAGGTCTTTGAGCATTTGTTTAGTTTGAAAAGGGGGGTTTGATGCAACATCTTTGGGTGGTTCTATTATTTGATGTAGCTTACTTGGCATGATTCTAATGGATTATGGACCCTTGGAGGGAACATCTATTTTTGTTTGTTGGACCTTTCTCGATGGACAGGTATTCATGAGGAAATGACTGTGTTCGGACCTTCATGAAGGATTTGGAGCTAAAGGATGGGTGCTAGACCCCACGTTTGAGGCAGGATTGTGATCACCATTTTCACATTGAAGAAGGAGTTTGTTTCCTTTGAAGGAACTCTGACATGGCTAGGAGATGAGCTCCCACCTTTCTCCACATAAATGTTGGCCTTTGGAGGCTTGGACATCACCCTACTAGCCCATGACGTCACTTAGGGCTTGAGGCTTTGATGGAGGAGGGTTTGATTTGACATTTGGCATGTGTGGCATGAAGTACGGCCGTTGGAGGCCTAACATTGCATCCTTCCAGCCCAATGTTCCACATTTGAGCTCAAAATCACCCTAGAAGGGCCTGACATCACCCTTTAGGGTTTTATTATTGTAAAAATTGAATTTTGTTTAATTTGAATGGGAAAATTAAGAAGTAGGATCAATTATTGAAAATACATGACTTTTGGGTGGCTAGGATTTCCCATATAAATATGGCTAGCCACCATTCATTTTTTATCAGAACTCTTCCTCACACAAGAGGATCAAGTCTGAAATTATCTCCCTATTTGGAAAATTGGCTCTTTTACATGGTGCACTATCGCTTGGAGGGAAAGTCTTGGTGTTTCTTGGATCATATATGGTGAAATTTTCTACTACTAGGGTTTTATGCTTGATTATTCTTGGTGAATTAAGTGAAATATGCAATTCCATTTCATGCTTTGGCTCATATAAGGTATTTCTTCCTCTCTCTAGAACATTTCATCCATTAATTGGCTAAGGAAACCTCATCCAGGGAAAAATCCTAAAGCCCTAAAGTGATATCACTTTAGAAGTTTTGTTTTAGAAGTTTGTTGTGATTAACTTCCAAGAATCTAAAGGAGGAGAATTCGCTAGGGCCTAAAAGAGCTTGCTCCCTAGAAAATCTTCCTCTTGAGGTTTAGAGTTTGAGGCCCTAAGGTGCTAGAACCTCAAAGTTTACCCCATTTCTTTAGACATTATTATCATTGGTCTCCAATTGAATGCTAATTGTTGTTGTAAATGACTCCATAAGCCCCAAAAGGTACTAGTCTACTTGATCTCATGAAGGAATTGATCAAACAACTCTCAAACTTTACTCTCTAAGGATTTCACTAACCTCTTCTAACCCTAGATTAGCTTAATCTAATAATCTAGTTGTTGTTGTTGCAAATATTTGCTACAACCATCATAATTGATGTAATGTTTTGCATAATTTACTCTAACTCATAGCTAACATACCCATAAAATGCTTGAAATAAATGCTAATTGACCTATTGGATAAATGTTGTTTTTTAACTATCTTTTCATGCAATTATGATCTATATTTCTTGTGGCTATTACAAAATACTAATTGTTGTTATAAATTGTCATTTAGCTGCAATTTTACTTCAACCATTGTATGTTTATGTTGTCTACTATTTGTTGAGGTATTTTTATCATATTGGTACTTGGAAAGTGCTATAATGCATGCTATATTGTTCTTGGTCCAGGAAGGTACACAAAACTCTTCTTTTTCCTCAATTTCACAGACACATACCCTTTGACTTAGGTAACCTATGAGAGGGAACTTTGAGCTTGACCACACCATTGATATTTAATCCCTTGAGGTTACTGAGGATGCCTCCCCTAGGTTGGACTTCTTCCATCCCTAAAACGTGGGGATTTCCTACTAAGGTGACAGTGGTGGGTTATCATGTAATTATGCTAATTTGACTTACTTGTCTTAGGCTTGGAAAAGTACAAATTGTGTGATAACATTTTGGCACCGTTGTCGGGGATAATCAAGTCAATTTTCCTCAATGACACTTTTTTAACGAGCTTTTTCCCGAAGCCCTTATCTCACAAGCTTACCTGACAACTCCATTGATGGTGATTCACTCTTTTCTTTTGATAATCCTTGAGGGGTTATTTGGCGACTCCATTGGTGACAACCCACACTGGACATCATTGCTATAGCCAACCATGGATCCTCCATGGGATTTAGGTAATGCTTTCTGACCCTTGGACATGAGTGAGATCCCAGTGTATCCTCAACAAATGCTTCCTGAGCACACAAAGTCATGGCTACCCAAGTTTTCCGATAATGACGAGACTAATGTCAATGAACACATGATTATTTTTCTGGGCCTTCTTTCATTTTTTTCCTGTGGATGAAGATGTTGAATACTTGGTGATGAAAATTTTTGCAGTCACTCTTCATGATGATGCTAGATTATGGTTTAATGGCCTCCTTGAGAAAATCATCAAGAGCATGACCGACTTTTAAGATATCTTCCTCGATAGGTGGAGCACTGAAGAAGACCTTGATATGCTATATGACATAGATGAGGAAGAAACTTACGAAGAGGAGCAATAATTATTCCATGATTCTACTGAATACAACAAAGACCTGATTGAAGAACAAGAGCCTGAAGAGGTGATTTATAAGGATTAAGTGTTGGTGTATGCTCCTCCATTTGATGAAGTCATCCAAGCTTTCCTTCCTCCTACACAAGAAGAAGAGAATGTGGTTAGTCATTTTCCTTTTCAGGTTTTTGATGATGCTCTGTTCTATAATTCAGAAGGTGGAGAGATAGGGGGATGCTTATATGTGCTAGACCCTTCATATTGTAATAAATATGATGACGTAGTTGATAATATTGACGAGTTTATACATGTTGATAAACATAAATGGGTTGTGATTGGTCATGATAAAGACCTCATTTACAATATTGAAGGTCATTTTCCATTGGTTTTGTTACAACAACCGTATGTGATTGTTATTGATTTTGATATTTGGCAACAAGTATATAACATGATTATGAATTTGTTCCAACCACCTAGGGATGATTGTATGAAAAATTCTTATGAATATTTCTGGTCATACCCTTGGGGGTTTTGTTGCTTATTCTTTTGAGCACTTGGATTTATTCTATGAAGAAAATTTTCAAGCACTATTATGATCCACTCTTGATGAGGGTAAGGAAATGATTTGCTTGGAGAAGGATACTTGTGATGAGGCTTTCCAACACCCTTCTTTTCCTTTATCTTGCTATGTCACTAAGGATGCAATTGATAAATGTGCTCCTTGTCCCAAAAAGTTTTCGAGGCATAATTTTCTCTTGGAATTTAAGGGTAGGTTGAATTCTTTAAGAAAAAGTTTGATATCTCGATCCTTCAACCTTTCCCTAAGTAATTGTTAGTCATCCTCCAGATTCTTACTCATCCCTTTTCAGGCCTTAGGGAGTGATAATATTCAGGCTAATTAACCTTCTGACCCTTTGAGCCAACCTAATGAGTCTCTACCTTGTCACAACCATATTCAGAGACATATTGAGCATTCTCATGAGAACATGGCTTGGCATAATTTTGTCCCTCCTTCCCATCTCCATGAGTTAGATTTGATGATTTCCTATGATATACTGATTGCTCCACCTCATGTTCTTTATGTGCTTGACTTGTGCTTGTTTTGGTTTATGGTGAAGCACAAAGGTAGATATTATGATACATTGCAAGGATGGTTTCACTGGTTATATTATTATACCTAGCATTTATTACTAACTTATAATAGTGTAGATAGGTTAAGATAGGCATTTGAATCCTGCATGTCATGGTAGTATAGTGTGCATTTAGTCTAGCTTTATTTTCATACATTCCTATTATTTACATGTTCTCTTCTTGCATCTTCCATCATAGCTATGTCATACTCATATGTTTCACATGATTATATTGATATGTTAGAATAAAAATATTGGAAATTTTTCTTTTCAACATTTGCTTTTGGATTTTGATAATTTTCATAAGAATAAATGGTGATAGCACCACCCTCAATGCTATGGCGATTTTGCTTGAGTGTGTAGGGAGAGGTCATACCAGAGATGTTTAGGTTCTCATGCACTCTATGGTGATCAAATTTCCTTGAGTAGGATCCTGGTGTTACCCCCTTGGACTAGGGGTGACTAGGGAGATAATGTCTCAAGGCCCATAGGCAGAAGACATGGAGCGTCGAGAGCCATATTGACTAGTGGATCCCCACAAGGCCCCTCCTATCTTGACTTACACCGTTATCCATCACCAACAAAATATAAGCATCCATCACATTGGCATGGCCCCAGAGGAAATCAGGTCTTGCTTCATGATTTAATAAGTATGGTTTCATGGTAAGTGTCACTTTAATAATTGAAGCATTTGAATATGTTGCAAAAAATCATTTCTTAATTATAGAACGTTTGCTTGAAAATTATGCCATTTTCCTTATTTAACCTTGGTTAGTATCATCACGTCCTAGTAAGTTGGTCACCCTCAAGAATGGTGTGGCACTAGGGGGTTCCTTGAAGAGTTATCATACCATTCTCGGTCATACTTATCACTTTCCAAGCTTCTTCCATTTTGTCTCCTCATGTTTTGGTATTTTTGGGTGCATTGACTCAAGAAGGGACTGTACCTCATTTCATGGGAAGAAGGGGTTGAAGGCCTAGAGGGGAAAGTAGCTGGAAAAAGATAACATCCAATCATAAACTTTCCAAATGCTCGTCCTAGGATCCTGAGAAAAATGAAACACTTATCAAAAGAATGAGGGACCCATAAAATAAATAACTAATTAATCTATCATGCCAACCAAGGTAGAGTGTATGTGGGCTATGCATTTCCTTTTTAGTGACCCTTATTGTCTTCAACTTGGAAAAGCATGATACCCAAGGTAGAGCATATGTGGAATATGAATTTCCTTTTTAGTGCCCCTTATTGTCTTCAACTTGGGAAAACTATAATAAATTAATGAAAAAAGGGGCTTAGAAAAATGTTGCATCGCAGACGAAGTGCAACACACCCTCTTTGAACCCTTGTATGCCATGATACCCATGCCCAAAAGTATTACCCTAGTCCACCACAGACTCACACATGACTTAGATAGGTTTCCCTTGGGAAACTCCTTTGACTTGGGGATTGATTGGCCCAATAGGACGCCCTAACACCACTCCCACACCTAAATTTGAAAAATCGTATAAGGTATTTGAGAATTTATTTAGTTTGAAAAGGGAGGGTTTGATGCACATGTTTGGGTGGTCCCATTATTACATGTGGCTTACTTGGCATGATTATTGTGACTTATGGACCCTTGGAGGGTGAATTTGTTTGGCTTTGCAGGACCTTGCCCAATGAACATGTATTCATGAGGAGATGATTGTGTTTGGACCTTCATAAGCGCTTTGGAGCTCAAGGATGGGTGTTATACCCCATGTATGGAGAAGGCTTGTGGTCACCATATTCGCATTGAATAAGGAGGTTGTTTCCTTTGGAGGCACTATGGCATGGCTAGGGGATGAACTCTCACCTTTCTCTACTTAAACGTTGGCCTTTTGAGGCTTGGATGTCACTCTACTAGCCCATGGCATCACTTAGGGCTTGAGGATTTGATGGAGGAGGGTTTTATTTGAAATTTGGCATGTCTGGCAAGAAGTGTGGGCTTTGGAGGCACAATGTTGCATCCTTCCAGCCCAACGTTCCACATTTGAGCTCAATGTCACCCTAGAAGGTCATGATGTCACCCTTTAGGGTTTTAGTCTTGTAAAAATTAAATCTTGTTTAATTTGAATGGGAAAATTAAGAAGTAGGATCAATTATTGAAAAGACGTGACTTTTGGGTGGATAGGATTTCCCATATAAATATGGCTAGCCACCATTCAGTTTTGATCAGAACTCTTCCTCACACAAGAGGATCAAGTTTGAAATGTTCGCCCTATTTGGAAAATTGGCTTTTTTACATGGTGCAATATCTCTTGGAGGGAAAGTCTTGGTGTTTCTTGGCTCATATATGGTGAAATTTTCTAATACTAAGGTTTTATGCTTGATTATTCTTGGTGAAGTAAGTTAAATATGCAATTTCATTTCATGCTTTGGATGTTTATAGTAAATTTTACTCATTCATATTGAAGATTATGAGATTGCTTGTTTAAAACCCTAGGAGAAGGAACATAAGGTATTTATTCCTCTCTCTAGAACATTTCATCTATTAATCAGTTAAGGAAACCTCATTTAGGGAAAACTCCTAAAGCCCTAAAGTGCTAGCACTTTAGGAGTTTTGTTGTAGAAGCTTGTTGTGATTACTTTTCAAGAATCTAAAGAAGGAAGAGAATTTGCTAGGGCCCAAAAGAGCTTGCTCCCTAACAAATCTTCCTCTTGAGGCCTAGAGTTTGAGGCCCTAAGGTGCTAGCACCTCAAACTTTACCTCATTTCTTTAGACATTATTATAATTGGTCTCCAATTGAATGCTAATTGTTGTCTTATGCAAAAGCTTCTCAATTTTCCTACCATTTCGTTAAAATTGACTTAATAAATTTAAATAACTAAAATTGAGAATGGAACAACAATAATTATAGGAAATACTGAGTAAATTGATAATGAAGCTCTCCCCGGCTAGGCTACGTCTCTGGGTCCACTTCAAAATAGGAACCAATCCATTAAAAATGATGAAAAATACACCATTGCTTCTTCTTTACATCAAAGAATGGTCTCCAATCTGCAAAATAGTCATTGGTGTTCTTCTAGGAAGACAATACCACTGGTTTCTCAACATTCAATGGCTTCCTCCCACAACAAAGAACACTAACTTGTGTATTTTCTCCAGAAAGAGTATTTCTCCCCACTTCAAATCCACTTTGATCCATTTTATAACACTTCTCAAGTGTGTGGTACAATAGTAAGGCACTAATTTTTTGTAGAGAAAGGTGGGGTTCAAATCCCCTTGAATCAACCCTTTGCTTACATTATTTGCTGAAGTGTATGGATTATAACCCACATGAATTATATATCATGATTTTATAATATATATACCTATGTGAATTACAATATAGACATGTGATATATGATTATACCACGTATGTCCTTGTTGGTTGGTGTGTTTGGTATTTAGATGGACACGTATGGAAAGGTGGAGTTAAAATCCCCTTGAATCCACCCTTTGCATACATTATTTGTTGAAGTGTATGGATAATATCCCACATGAATTATACATCATGATTTTATAATATATATACCCATGTGAATTACAATATAGACATGTGATATATGATTATACCACATTTGTACTTTTTGGTTGGTGTGTTTGGTATTTGGGTGGACATCTATGGCATTTACATTGGTGTGTTAGGTGGGCGTGATATTTCATATGATTTTAAAATCTCATTTTTAAAGTTTATCCCTCATTTATGGAGATTTTATAACTAATAGTATTTATAATGCCATATACATGCCAATGTAATTGAGTGTGAAGTGTAGGTGCCATGTTGAAGCTAGGATTGCAATATTTTGGAGATTATCATACATGAATTTTACCAATCAAATCTTGTAACATGTTAACATATAATTTTCCCATGTGTCAACAATGTATCTTGTTTTTTTATATGTTTGTTTTCAACTTCATTAGGCCATAATTTTTGTGTACAGTCTTTTATTGACCCCATGGATCAATCCTCCCCGCTAAGAAGCTTTTGGACCACCAAAAGTTTGATTTCATTTAGAAAGTAAATGAGGTAACAATTCTCTCACTTTTCTTGTTTCCATCCATCATGATGTACTTGTATCCATTCCTTTTAGACCAACACAAAGATATTCTATGTCTCATCTTCGTGAAGTCCTCACCCTCCTTTCAAGAATAACATATTCGTGGAACTCATTTAGATATTCAAGAGAAAAATCATCAATAGAGGGAACCTGAACATTCTCACCTTGATGCATGATCATATGAGGCTCATATAGCTTCAATTTTTCAATTAACCACATAATACATCTACATATATGGAGGTAACTCTAACTAGAAATAATTTTCGCCAATATTTTCCAAAATTTTGAATGGAACATACCTAGTTGGCTTGATCTTTTTACTTTCACCTTTAAGGAATTCCTTGTTGATATATAGCCAAAATAGATCACCAACTTTGAAGTGATGATCAACATGATTCTTGTCATGCCAAGCCTTATACTTGGCTTGGCTATTTTCCAATTGATCCTCTACAACTTGATGAACCAATTCAATCTCCTAGATGAACTTCTTGGCTTTGTCTGGATAATTGTGTCCATCTACTATTGAATCCTTCCCAAGAGAGAAGTCCAAAGGATACTTAGGCAAATATCTGAAACATGTCTCAAAAGGAGACCTCTGTGTAGAAGAATGTATGACATGATTATATACATGTTGTACATAATACAATTGTTCACCCCAAAGCTTAGGATGCTTTCTACAATATCTTTGGAGTAAGTGTATCATTGTCATGTTGACCACTTTTGTTTATCCATTATTATGTGGATGAAAACCAATTATATTATAAATCTTAGTGTCTATTAACCCCACAAAGTTGACCAAAATTCCCCAAGAGAGCGGGAGTCTCGATTAGATACAATGGATGTGGAAAAATCAAAATGAACCTAAACATGTTGGAAGAACAAATGTACAATATTTTCTCTTATCACTTGTTTGTTACAAGGCACTAAGATACACATTTTTCTAAATTTGTCCACATTTTAGCAGTTCTTTCTTTTGAAATCTTTAGTTATCTTGTAACATTTTAGGTCCACGGGAGCAATATCACTACTTGTAAAAATTAGATGCAAGTCATTTTCAGTTCATGTAA
>CBVK0101645836.1:0-13223 GCA_900067695.1 Picea abies
TTTAAATAAAATAAAAATACACTAGTGAATTGTTTCTATAAAGTGTGCACCACAAACCACAAAACATTTTCTTTAATGACAACAAGAAGGTTTGGGATCTAATTTAACGAGTGTTCCCAATCCAGCACATATCCAAAGCCCCATATACAAATACACAAAGCTGGTAAATATCAACTAACTTAAAAAAATCTCATTGTCAAATAGTAGAGAGAATAAACCCCCAATGCTATAGTTTGTAGCAACATAAAAGAAAAAAAGAGGCAACAAGAAAACTAGGGTTTGAAGAGATGAAGGTAATTTTAAAACCCTTTTGTTTTCCTGAAAATGTGTTATAAATACTACTAAAAATAAATAAAATATTTATGAATTTTTTTAATCGATTAAGGGTGAATTTGAGATTATTAGAATGAAGTTACATACCTTAAATGTCTCCTATGCATATTTTATGTGACCTATGATGATCCCTTACAAATTCAGCTCTTCAAAAAGATTTTTCCACTCCAAAGTCTTCCCTGGTAGATGTCTCTTACACAAGTCTCCCCTTTAAATTTTGGCAAAATAATGGAATATGGACTAGGGTTTTCTTTTTAAACTTACTTTTTTTTACACAAAGACTGGGGGATTTTTATTCATTAAAAGGGCGCAACCCGCAAAGTACAAAAATAAAAACCATATAACAACACAAAATTCCAGTCTTTCCATCACAACAAGCATCCATGTGCCTATCTTATATCCGTTGTATCTCCAAAATCTAAAATTGCTTCATAATTGAACAGAACAAATCTGGTAATAAATACCATTTATACATACAAAAAAAAAAAACATAGCTAGTCTTTAAAATTGGGATCATTCTGAACCTCCTTAAATCCATTTTCTTCATTATCGAGAGGCTCCACTGGAGCATTTAAGTCTAGAATTACAAGAACCTCCCTTCTAGGTGATCCTCCATCCATCATAACAGAATCATAGTTCCCCTGATCCAAATCCCCCTAAGCAGATTGCAGCTGTATTTCATCCAATTGACTCTGCTAAGAGTCGACCTAGTCCTAAATCAGACCCACCAAGTCTCGATGTTGAACCAAGGTTTCCATAACAAAGGAAATTGTAAATTTTAGAGCATTAACTGAAATAACCACATAGTGATGTTCGAGAAACTCATGTTCCATTTCCACGTCTCGATGTCTGTCACTCAACCCATTTTCCATGAGGGCCCTCTTTCCTGAATCCAATGGCGCTATAATGGATGAGCTATAATGGTTTGAAAATAAAGTCCCATGTCCCACAAGAAGTACAGGCTTAATAACAGTCCCTCCATTCCCATAATAAAAGCCAAGCTGGACACAAGAAACGTCAGAGATAACAAAGAAAAAGATGAAAGAACGGCATGTGCTCTTTCCCTTAATGAATCCAAAGAACACTGGACTTTCTAGGATTTTATTCTCTAATTTAATATCGTGCCACCCATGCCTTAATAAAATGGTGCATGCGTATCTTACCTTGAATTCATTGTCCAAACTTTCACCCATTAAGTTGCCATGCGAATTTGCAAACCAGCTGATGACATCCACAATATCCGCCATCTTGAACTATACTTCATCCCAACTTCCATTCTCAACAATCATGGAAATATTCCAATCCATTTTCTTGTCCTTTGAGCTCAAAATGAAAATGTCCCAGTCTCGTACCATCTCCATGCGACTCCACCAGCACCCACGAGACAAACTACATTTCCCACCCATATAACTAATTACTTTTCACCCCCCGTAATCTAGGATAAGATGTAGCAATAAATCCAAAAATATCCCTCCACCCACGTGTATGCATGTGATAGGAAATGCCAAGCAGGCCCGATGGGCCCCATCCCAGCCCTGAAGTCTAAACATTAGGGAGGAGGCTAAAGTTTCCACCCCACATATTCCCAGAGAACTAGGGGATAGGAAAATGGTTCTGTTAGCCATTTCATTCGCTTCTTTGTTATTTTATCGAAGGATGTGGAAGAACTAAATGGTAAGATAGGATAAATTAAACCTGATATGCTCAATAAGAACCTTCAAACCAACATCCTGTGGGGCAGACCATGTTACAAAATATCTTATGGTGTTTTTTGAATCATCTACAATATTCAATTGAGAAATGTGTCTTTGTTAGGCTAGTTGAGTCCCTTGATAGATTGCATAATCTTTAACCTTGTTAGTCCTGGTGACCTTAAGGTTCCAATAAAAGTATGCTAATTCTTGAATTCCTCTAGGGCCATAGAGCACCCCTCCCACACCTGCCTCCCCTTTTATAAACTTACTTTCACAATATATAATTCTTGCTCATTTTTTTTGCTCGATATTTCAATGCATCAATGATAAAAGAGTTTTTTTTTGGCTCACAATGCAACTTACAATTAATTGCATTGCTGTGCTCTATTGACTTAAACACATAGAAATCATGGTTTACAATAAAAAAGAGAAGTGCAAACCTACGCAATTATAACTTTAAGAAGGTTTTCCTTTATAGATGTTTTTGCGAAGGTTTATTGTTGGTGTGTATCATAATTTACAACATCTATGTGTTTAGTCTATAGATACACACTAGTGTGTTATATATGAATTAGGTGCATCACTTACTTAGAAGAAGACCTCATATGTGAAGTTATAATGTTACATGTTTCCCAAACTTTCTGTTAAGAATGCAGACATGTTATTGATTATGCTTTTCGCTCAAATACGGGAGAAAAGGGGAGGTTATATCAAATGGCTAATTCTTCTTATTCCAACTCATTCCATATCATTCCCAATGCATTAAGTTCCCCTTGGAATTTTCAGTATATCCATATTTTATTTATATTTGGATTACTTGATTAAATTTATGATGCCTTTGCACATGCATTTGAATAATTGTGCATTGAATTTTGTAGAATCCTAATTTAGGATTGACTTCGAATATGCATGATATTCCACCAGTGAAAAAAGGTTACAATCTCTTATCAGAAACATGATACCATAAGTAGAAAGTAGATAAAAATGGAGATCCACTTTATCTCACCAATTGTAACATGCCATCTTTCAACAACCATCCTTGGCCAATGATACTTCATTGTGAATTGGATCTCTTTTATGACACCCTAGTAGTGTGTCCCTATTGAAAGTATAAATGGTTGAAGGTGAACTCTAGACGTGTCACACGGTCCCATTATATTATTGATTCACTACCCAAAGTTGATGGCCTAATACCTCCTACTGGAAACCTCTGTTATAAACAAACAAGAGAAACAAATTGGGGAGGTTCTGCAAAAACCTTCACGAGAAGGTGCTTTCCTTGTAGTGCACTATCTCAAAAATAGTCCCAAACCTTGATATATTTATAATAGTTTTGTATGTCATGGACACATGATGCATTTTTAAGTCCTTCCCCATGAGTTTTAGGTGATTTTGATGGCTTATTGGTCTATGAAGGTTAGTTCTATTAAATAATTGGATATGATGAGGCTAAGATTTGTAATGGTTCAAAGAATGCCAAAATCGAAATTCATATGGAAAAGTTATGGCCATGAGAAGTTGAAGTACCAACTAGGCTCCTTGGGGTCCACATTCCTTTCACCACATAAGCTTCCATGGTTAAGGGGTTTTCCTCTTATGGATTTTGGTATTATGATAAAAGGTAGTTTCAACCTCTTGTTATGGGATTTTTGTGCATGAGCATAGCCACTACATCTCTTCGGAGATAAGCGACCACCATTCTAGCCACTTTGTATTGCTATGTAGAGCATTGTAGTGTTTTTCATCATTTGATTCATTAATAGAATTTAGTTTTCTATATAATACTCTTCTTTCAATATTGTATATTGTGTTTTCTTAGCTATATCATTTGTTCCTTCATTTAATTCTCAATCTAATATGGATCAACTATCGACAAAGAAGATGATATACAAGGTACATGCTTGACAAGGGAGTCATCAACAACAACAATTATTAACAAGAGACTAGAGTGGTAGTTCTTAACAGAAAGTTTGGGAAACATGTAACATTATAACTTCACATATGAGGTCTTCTTCTAAGTAAGTGATGCACCTAATTCATATATAACACACTAGTGTGTATGTATAGACTAAACACATGGATGTCGTAAATTATAATACACACCAACAATAAACCTTTACAAAAACATCTATAAAGGAAAACCTTCTTAAAGTTATAATTGCATAGGTATGCACTTCTCTTTTTTACTGTAAACCATGTATTCGATGTGTTTAAGTCAATAGATCACACCAATGCACTTAAGTTTGTAAGTTGCATTGTGAGCCATTATCATTGATGCATTGAAATATCGAGAAAAAAAAATGAGCAAGAATTTCATATTGCGAAAATAAGTTTATAAAAAGGGAGGTAGGTGTGGGAGGGGTGCTCTATGGCCCTAGAGGAATTCAAGAATTAGCAGACTTTTATTGGAACCTTAGGGTCACCAAGAATAACAAGGTTAAAGATTATGCAATCTATCAAGGGACTCAACTAGCCTGACAAAGACACATTTCTCAATTGAATATTGTAGATGATTCCAAAAACACCATAAGATATTTTGTAACATGGTCTGCCCCATAGGATGTTGTTTTGAAGGTTCTTATTGAGCATATAAGGTTTAATTTATCCTATCTTACCATTCAGTTCTTCCACATCCTTTGAGAAAATAACAAAGAAGCAAATGAAATGGCTAACATAGCTATTTTCCTAGCCCCTAGTTCTCTAGGAATATGTGGGGTGGAAACTTTAGCCTCCTCCCTAATGTTTAGACTTCGGGGTTGGGATGGGGCCCGTTGGGCTTGCTTGGCATTTCCTATCACATGCATGCATGTGAATGGAGGGATATTTGTGGATTTATAGCTACATCTTATCCTAGATTATGGGGGGTGAAAAGTAATTAGTTATATGGGTGGGAAATGCAGTTTGTCTCATGGGTGTTGGTGGAGTCCCATGGAGATGGTACGAGATCGGGACATTTTCGTTCAGAGCTCAAAGGACAAGAAAATGGATTGGAATATTTCCATGATTGTTGAGAATGGAAGTTGGGATGAAGTATAGTTCAAGATGGCAGATACTGTGGATTTCATCAATTGGTTTGCAAATTTGCATGGCAACTTAATGGGTGAAAGTTTGTACAATGAATTCAAGGTAAGAGATGCATGCACTATTTTATTAAGGCATGAGTGGCATGATATTAAATTAGAGAATGCAATCCTATAAATTCCAACGTTCTTTGGATTCATTAAGGGAAAGAGCACATGTCGTTCTTTCATCTTTCTCTTTGCTATCTCTGATGTTTCTTGTGTCCATCTTGGGTTTTATTATGGGAATGGAGGGACTGTTATTAATCCTGTACTTCTTGTGGGACATGGGTCTTTGTTTTCGGACCATTGTAGCTCATCCATTAGAGCGCCATTGGATTCAGGAAAGAGGGCCCTCATGGAAAATGGGTTGAGCGATAGACATCAAGACGTGGAAATGGAAGATGAGTTTTTGGAACATCAGTGTGTGGTTATTTCATTTAATGCTCTAAAATTTACAATTTCCTTTGTTCTGGACACCTTGGTTCAACACCGAGACTTGGTGGGTCTGATTCAGGACTAGGTGGACTCTTAGCAGAGTCAATTGGATGAAATGCAGCTGCAATCTACTTAGGGGGATTTGGATAAGGGGAAATATAATTCCATTATGATGGATGGAGGCTCACCTAGAAGGGAGGTTCTTGTAATTCTAGGCTTAAATTATCCATTGGAGCCTCTCGATAGTGAAGACAATGGATTCGAGGAGGTTCAAAATGATCCCAATTTTAAAGACTAGCTATGTTTTGATTTTTTGTATGTATAAATGGTATTTATTACCAGATTTATTCAGTTCAATTATGAAGCAATTTTAGATTGTGGAGATACAACAGAGATAATATAGGGACATGGATGCTTGTTGTGATGGAAAGACTGGAATTTTGTGTGGTTATATGGTTTTTCTTTTTGTACTTTGCGGGTTGCGCCCTTTTAATGAATAAAAATCCCCCAGTCTTTGTGTAAAAAAAAGTAAGTTTAAAAAGAAAACCCTAGTCCATATTCCATTCTTTTGCCCAAAGTTAAAGGGGAGACTTGTGTAAGATATATCTACCAAGGAAGACTTTTAAGTGGAAAAATCTTTTTGAAGAGATGAATTTATAAGGGATCATCATAGGTCACATAAAATATGCATAGGAGACATTTAAGGTATGTAACTTCATTCTAATAATCTCAAATTCACCCTTAATTGATTAAAAAAATTCATAAATATTTTATTTATTTGTAGTAGTATTTATACACATTTTCAGGAAAACAAAAGGGTTTTAAAATTACCTTCATCTCTTCAAACCCTAGTTTTCTTCTTGCCTATTTTTTCTTTTATTTTGCTACAAACTATAACATTGGGGGTTTATTCTCTCTACTAATTGATAATGAGATTTTTTTCAGTTAATTGATATTTACCAGCTTTGTGTATTTGTATATGGGGCTTTGGATATGTGTTGGATTCATAACACTCATTAAATTAGATCCGAAACCTTCATGTTGTCATTAAAAAAAACGTTTTGTGGTTCGTAGTGCACACTTTATAGAAACAATTCACTAGTGTATTTTTATTTTATTTAAAACACATTGTTTAGCACAACCTATTAAAAATGTCGACTTCAGTGGTGCGTAATATACATGAAAGACACACTGGTGTGAAATATTGTATTAAGCACACCATTTTGGTGATGTTTGCTATTAAAATCTGTTATCAATTTTATTGGTGCACAATGTACAATAACTACACACTTGTGTGAGGGTTTTCATAGGTAATAGAGCTATGTTTTTTTGCAGGTTAGTAATTTGTGGTGGTGAGACTTGATCTATGGTGATAAAAGTTGAAGTTTTTCACCACCAATGGAGGAAGAGGTGATGGAATTTTTGGATGGTTTGCCGAAAGGGCAAGAATTGCAGTCTAGCTAGGTAATTATTCCATCATGAGTCCTATCAAATCCAAAATGTTCACTCCACTTGAGATTTATTCCACTGGAAGAGGATATCATGGTAGCAATCAGAGAAGTGGAAAAAGCATAATTTGGTAATTTCAATTGAGATGATGTATTTTCATGAGTGGGGGTTCATCAATACAAGGAAGGGTTTTCACCTGTAATGTAATATAGTCAGATCCAATAGATATTATTACTTTAGTTCAAAGCCTGAGACTAGATAGGGGTTTACTATTATCACATGGTGTCTCTGCTAATGCATTTCCTCCAAATTTGACCAATAGATCTTTGGATATGTCCTTCTATGGAAAGGTTGGAAATAATGGTCGAGCTATAGAACCAAGGTTATTTGAAGAAATCTTGAACTACAAACTTATGAGTGGTTCTTCAAACCCCGGAACAACGAGATTAGGATTATAGAACCTAAATATTGTGAGGAAGCAAAAATGATGTAAATGCATAAAGAAGATGCATAAACCATTTAACTTGCTATTGGGGAAAAAATACAAGGTTAAATGAAATATTGGAAATGGTGGACTTGGCTCTTGTTGGATAATTCATGGGTAGAATATTGAATAGAGATACTTTAAAGGAATGAATGAAGGCAAATTTCAAACATATAGTAGGTTGCTCCCCTCAAATTTTAAATATGGTAAAAGGTTGGATGGTCTAGATATCCAGGTCCATGGGTTAACAAAATCTTCCAAAACAAGTGGAAGTGGGGGACCTAACCCCTATTTCAAAAAAGATGGCATTGGGACTTTGATGCAGGAACAACTTGCTTGGACTTTCTCCTAATTTGGGGAACATTTCCAGGGCTCCCACTAGTTTTGTGGTCGGAAAAAGTTTTTGAGGAAATTGGGAATGCCCTTGGCATGTTTTATGAGGATGATATGTCTTATTGTGACTTTGGGTGTAATATCCCTAAGGCCGAACCCAATTGAAAATGTAAATACAAATGTACATAATATGGTGAGCTGATTTGATATCATTTTGGTATGCACATTCCATGCTTGGACTTTCTCCTAATTTGGGGAACATTTCCAGGGCTCCCACTAGTTCCGTGGTCGGAAAATGTTTTTGAGGAAATTGGGAATGCCCTAGGCATGTTGTATGAGGATGATATGTCTTATTGTGACTTTGGGTATATGAAGATGGCTCAAATTATTATTGGGTTGGACTTGAGAAGGGATTTGGTGAAGTCGATGGAAATTAGAAGGGGACCATAGACAGTTCATCAGACCATTGACTATGAAGTCTTCCATTTCAAGTTCGTTCGATTCCATACTTACATTCACTCCATGGTCGAATGCACTTATACAAACCATAAGAAATATTGGGATTAAAAGAAGTGCACGTGCATTGTAGAGGAAGAATTGTTGGGAGGAAAGCACTTCACTAGTATTGTGACGCAATTAGTGGAAAATATGGCTCCAATATATCTATAGGGACCACCTCTAGCTATATCTCATCATGCATCGAATACATGCCAAATAGGGACCACCTCTAGCTATATCTCATCATGCATCGAATACATGCCAACATAGGGACATGTTGGTGGAAGCATCTATCAACAAAAATGAGAGCATGAAACAAATAGGTAAGTCAACGTTGTCTTGTTCTTTGGCTAAAATGAACTCTTCTAATAATTCAATTTTTAGTTCCTGAGGTATAGATGTAGAGAGCAAGGGTGAAGAACATTTCCGTGATTTTATTCTCAGTCTCTCTAGGATTAAAAACCCAAACTACCCTCCCCTCATTCCTATAATTTATATAGATGAGACATATATAGATGAGAGTTTTTTAATTGGGACATTTGTAAAACTGAGTATGGAACAACAAATTATGGAAGCTCATAGTGATCCAAATTCCATGGAGATTTGAAAATATAACCTTAGACTAAGAAGCAAAGGGTTTATATGTTTCCTAGGAAGCTAGAAGGGGGTTTGAGGTTTTTAGATGATAAAGGTCAAAAAATTCCACATGAGGAAGAAAAAAAAGTCACTAGCTAAAATAAAGCAAATTTAGAAATCAAATGTGCTAAACAACTATATTTGATCGAGGATCTTAGAGAAAATTCCCCTAAAGATGTTCCAAAATGATTTTTCTGACCCTGAATTGTCAATGGTTGGTGAATCTCTAAAAAAAAATGTCCCTTAAACAATTAGTAGATATAATAAATCTATCTATCCTTTTTTTTCAAGAAATTATGATTAACATGGAGAAAAAAATTCAATTTCAAATTTTCTTGGAAGTTGGGAATTTAGTTTTATTGATGCTATAAGAAGATCAGGGGGGAACATTATTGGGTGGAAGAAATGTTCTTTTTCCCTTACTCATTCATGGGATTTCTCAATAGGTCTGGGGACATTTGTTCTCCCTAGACCCTGGAAAAGATATTACTCTTCTTAACATTTATGGATCGTATACATATAGGGTGGAATATTGGGACAAGGTTTTCCAAATGGAATGGATACACAATGGTTTGGCTATGGTAGGGGGGGAATTAAATTTCACTTTGGGAGATTCAAAAGTTTAGGGACTAGATGCACAAGTAAATAGTCTATCTAGATATTGTATAAAAAATTGGAGGAATTGGGCTTGTTGGATATTGAACCCACAAAACTTTCTTCAAAATGGAGAAACAAAAGAACAAGAGAGGCTCACATTGCATAAAGATTAGATCACTTTTTTTATATCTAAAATATTCCTTGAAGAATTCATTATAATTTGATAATGCATCACCTTTGAGGGGGATTCTGACCATATCCCTGTGCTATTGTAAGTAGCCCCAACCCATGAGAAAATGACCAACCCTTTTAAGTTGAACTCAAAATGGTTAAAGAAGGAGGGATTTGCAAACCAGATTAAATAGGTATGGGAACCCTTTGATGGATCCTTAAGAGAATTTGATCCCATAAAATTCCACCAAAATCTGAAAAGACCCAAAAAGGTAGCACTACAATAGGCGAAAGACAAATAATAGAAAGATGAAAGAGTTCTCAAGGAACTCAAGGAAGATTTAGCATTTCATTACAACAGTGATGGTTTTAGATATTTTTATGAGGAACAAAAAATAGAAATAAAATTACTTGAAGACAAAAACAGACATCCTATTGGAAAAAGAGAAAGCTGGAAACTCAAAAGAAAGACATTATGGCTATAGGTAGGTGATGAAAATACAAAGTTTTTTCACAGATATGCCAACTATAGGAATGTAACACACCCATGGTGGGGTGTAAAAATTTTGTTCTCTTTAAATAATCAAATCCTCCATTCATGGTCTCTAATTTGGGAATCGAGGCCTAGCCCATGTTTCTTCAGCGACCATCACATATGACCACGGGCTATGACCAAACGCCAAGGCCAAAGATGCCTATTCTGACCCTTCAAAACTTTGGGCTTCAAGAGTTTTTTATTTATCACATGCCAATTCCTCGGAACTCTGAAGTGGCGAAGTTTTGAACTAGCGCGAAGGGATCAACGGTCCCTACTCTCCCTTAAGTTCAACGACCCTCAATGACTTTAGTCTTTCAAGCTTCAGTGGAATTCTAAGCACCTCCTCGCAAAACTTGCGAAGTACTAATCCTCTGAATTGCACCATCCGATGTTGTGTGTCCTCGGGGATTTCGACGATCCTGATTCACTTCGGGACTTCGACGTTCGGGGGTCCTGGATGCTCACACAACCTTTCCTCCCAGAGTACTATGTACTCAGAGTTCTAGATCAAGCGCCATGCATCCATTGTAAATTGAATGCTTAATTTCATTTTGGGATTTCGACATTCAAAAGCTTCAAATTTTTTTGCATCCTTTTTCTCCCAGAGCATTTTCTTCCGGAGTCAAGGATTGCGTGCCACGCGTCCTTCCAGATGAACAATTCTGGTTTACTTCGAGACTTCAGCGTTCAGGAGTTTCTACCTCTCCACACTCGCTTTCTCCTGAAATTATTTCACCCGAAGTTAACAATCTATCGATGTGTGTCTCCCACGAATCGATGACTACAAATCACTTCAATAATTCACTCTTCAAGAGTTCCAAAGTACTCACTAACACAAACCTCCAGATTGTCATATCTTTGGACACTTGTCACCCACTATCAACGATCATGATGAACTCTGACACTTCGACCTTTGAGAGTTCTCACCTCTTGCCACAAGATTTCCTACGAAGTGAATTTTCTCCAAAGTGGTAGATATTATGACACTTGTCCTCTAAGATAAATGACTCAGGTGAACTCTGACCTCCATAACTTCAAGATTTATCTCTTCACACAATCCATTTTTCTACGGAGTACTAAACCTCTGAAGCGAAGGATCTGGTGCCACATGTCTCCTGGCGCCAATGGCTAGGATGGACATAGGCACTTCACGACTTCGCCAATTTCACCTGCTCCCCACCTATAAACTTTTGGAGTGTCCAAGCTATGGAATAAAGGACTTGTCACCACACATCCGTTATCATGGACAATCGAGATCTACTCTGGCCTTCGAGACTTCGGGAGGTTGACTCACTGCTCGAATGAAATCTCTTGGAGTTGGTCAACGCCGGGATAACTACGACCTAGATATGATGGTCATGATCTATCCATGTAGACCCCATATTGATGGTTCACAACCTCCTCTCAGGGTCCCACTATTGCACCACACTTGGAAACACCATCACTCGACATGTTTATTTCCACGTGCTCTCGATATGATACCCATCTTCCCTTGATCAAACGGTCGAGAGGGGTCCTGAAGGATCCATAGATCCACGATCCACATTACTTCCCTACTTTGTTCTTCAGGGGTTTTGAAATTACTAACCCTCTATTCTCCCGAAGCAGTTAACGCCAGACTAACTACCTCCTAGATCTGACGGTCGAGATGGCTCCTGGGCATCCTCAGATCTAAGGTCCAGATTAACTTCAAGACTTCAGGACTTTAGAAATTTTACCTCCCTTACAACGAACTCTCTCAATTCACCAAAATCACAAAGTTCAAAGGACTCAAGGGGTTAAATCCCACGTTCTTTCCCACATCCAATGATCAGAAAAGACCTTGGCTCTTCCCGAACATATCTAGTTCATTTGTCTTCCATACAAAGGAAACTTCCCTTTCGATACTTCAATATCGCTATCCTTCCTGAGCTTTGTTAGATCTGAAAGGATTAAGAGCTTTGCGCTCTTTCTCTTGAACTTAACACTTGGAAGAATTCTTCCACGCACCCCTTGCACTCATTCATCAACTCTAGAACTTAAGTGGTTCTCGACCTCTGTTCGCCTCATAGAGAGCCTATGCCTACATGCACTACTTCTCTTGAGCTTAACAGACTCCTTCCTCCAGGAGACTCAGAATGACTAGGAGTGACGAAAGGCATACGTGAAACTATACCCAAGTTTGACGAACTCATAGTTCATTGCTCTATATTATGCCACCACATGGCTCAAGCATTTACGAGTACAATTCATGTCCAAACCATATAATTTCTTACTTCCCTAATTACACAATCAAGCATAAATAAAAGGGATACAATATAACCATTAAGCATACATGCACATCCCTGAAAACATTCACAATATATCCAAACTTATTACATAGTTGCAACTCAATTACACAGGGTATGAAAATACTTATCTATTACAAGTTGCAACCAAATAACTAATTGTGGGTGTGTGCCTTTCCACCTAACCATAGGCTTGGAGGAATTCATCCTTAGCACTCTGGCCACCCCTGTGCCAAGCCATGATATCACTAGGGAACTATGACATATCTTAGAGACCTTCTTTGTGCCACAGTATCCCTGTGAGGTTTATCATATGCTTCCTCATCATCAAGATCACATTTGATTCCTTCAGGTCATGTTCTCTACACTCCCTTTTGGTTCGCACATATCCTTACGAGCTTTTGCTCTTGTTTGGTGTTTTTTTTTTTGCTTCCCTCTTTCCTTACCGTCTCCCTGTATGTATCTTACCTTCCTTCTTTAGGAAGGTTTCCAACCTATCCTGTTCCTTCTCTCAGAAGGAATCTTGAGTCTACAGGTCTCTGTGGTACTTTGGGCTGACATCCCATGTTTCCATTCACGGGAATGGTTGATTATTCAACCACCGGTCCTTTCCTTTATTAACTGATTCTTTTCTATATATATATCATGGCTCGTACTTCAAGGATTCACCCCCAATAGTCAGTTATGGGAAATTTAACAATAATACATTTACATTGTCCACATGCC
>CBVK0101645841.1:0-12986 GCA_900067695.1 Picea abies
TCTATATACTTGTAGAAAAAAAGGGTTTCTTTCATCTAACTCAATTTGGCCTTGAAGGCCCCAATTAGCCCTCCTTCAGGCACATGTGTCTAGGCCAATCAGGAGTCCCCGTCACTCTTGAAGGATTTACTGAAAACGTTGGATGATTTTCTAAAGGTGAATGTTGTCGCTGCATTCTAAATTTCGCCCCGGTTGTTTTGACTATTTATGGGCGAAAATCCACCTCCGAAGAGGGAGATACAGAATTAGTTTCGTCCAGTAACCTTAGAGGGGAAATTTTTTTAATTTCACTATATAACTCTAAAATCAAGAATTTTAATTATATTAATTTAATTATTTGATATACCGAAAGAGGATCATACTCCGGAATATGAATACATAATGTATGAAGAAGCGAGCTAAAAAAGCACAGATATTATACATCAAGACAAGGGGGATTCGCTAGTACACAACAATGTCTCCACAAATGTTATCTACAACAAAGGATGAGATACCAATACACGAGAAATAATCAACAAACAAGAATCAATCTCAGATGGAAAAAGATGAAGTTCATATCTCATAATAGGCAAGTCCCAAGCAACGAGGAGAAATGGACCCATAGTGTGCAAATTACTTACCACATTTTATAAGTGAAACTAGGACCAAAACCCATGATGGTCCATAAGCACTAAAAGATAAATTTGAAACATGAATGTACATGATGTGGGGGATAGTAAATTATGAATATTTTTGTTGTTAGTATTTCCTCATTGTTCCATAGAGGATAGGGACAACAAGCTTGCAAAGAGAAGGTCAATAGTAAGGAAGGCTAAAGGCCAATAGTCAGGGTGAATTTCAATAAAAAGAGTGATTGTATTGTAATCAGGGGCTTTTGGCTCTTGGAGCTTTCATGAGCTATTGTTGGAACTTTAGTGAGGAGAAACCTTTTTGAATAGGCTATTTTCTGGAGAACTCAGATTCTTGTATTGCACTTGTTGTGGAGCGTTCTGCTACTTTTTTCTCAACACTGGAGTTGTGTAAGAATGTGTCTCGCATTGTAGACTATTCTTATGTGTGGCCATTGCATCATACTTATGTTCTTCAAAAAATACTTGTTTGAATCCATGAACATAGGATTGTAAATGTTTGTTTCAGTTTTAGAGTATTCTGGGTTCGTATAATTTACCCTTATTCTTGTCTTTGCTTTGTTTGAACTATTTTCCGAGTCATCAATAGGAGCATGTGTGATTATGCGTTTTCTTTCTAGTTACCTTTAGATTCATCCAGACCTATGTATTCACATCTTATATTAGTTTCATTTCATTCTTTATGTTAGAAACCATCATCGGTGGACCGGGTTGCAACCAGTAAACCCCAAAACCAGTAATGGTTGTTGGGCTAGAATCCAAATGAGTTTCCCATTCCAAACGATGTAAAGTATAATTGAAATTTCTCATCAAGGGTAACCCCTGTTGTTGATCAAGGTCACATAGACCGCATCAACAGTGTGATACACTCCAACTTCCATACCATGTCGCACCACCAAGTAAATTATGTGAGTGCATTATACTCCAAAGAATATCATATTGCATAAAAGTGTAAATAAGTGTGATACAAAGGACAAAACATTTTCAAATGAGCGCATGAGACAAAAAAATCTTAAAGGGCACATAAGATAAGGTTTTAAGAGGCACATATTTTTTACCAAGTTTTTCTTGAGTGGAAGACTTATCGCATCAAAAGTATGATTGGGTGCGACACACTAAACTTATCGCACCAAAATTTTAAAGGGGTGGGACATATTGCAAGAAAAGACTTTTTGGTGCGACACACAAAAGTTTTCCTGAGTTTAAAACATAATGCATCAAAATTTAAGATAGGTGCAACACATGGCATATCAAACTAGAAGTTAAAAGTGGTGTGACACAACACATAAGGCATGACACATTTTTTGGGTATTTTCACCATAACATTTGATCCCAAACTCTGCTTTGTCTGCTCTTTATATTGTTGGAAAGGTCTTGACAAACTATACAACTTTATGGTATAAGTTTTAGGATATTCCTTACTATTTTTCCATATTTGCAAAATTTGAATATGGGCACACTCTCAATAGCCTCGAAACCTAATAACACATCATTTCAACTAATATGTGTGCAAAATCATTATTAAAGGGACCAGAGATTGAATTCAGGGAAGTAGATTCGAACCCCTTATCAAGTTGGCAATCAAATTCTTTATGTTAAATGCATTTTTTCTAAAATATGATTTGAATTTTTGTATATTTGCAACTTATATATCTTGCAGTGTTGACATCTAGGTACCGACACTGAAAAAGAGATCGTATATTTTAATCTGAATACATTATGTATGAGAAAGTGAGTAACATAAACATGACAACTAAACATCTCGGGGAGGACAACCCACCAATATGCAACAGTGGCATTGCAAATGTTATGTACAAAGTTATACTCATCAAGCAATGATGAGAAAGAGAGCATTTAAACGGATGTAGATGTAACTGAGACAGAGGATGAAGTACTAATGCATGAACAATGATTAGACATAGAGCCAAAATGATAAGTGATGAAAACTTGTGGCTGAAAGCTTGAGAATGGGAGCACACATAAGTTACTCATGTTCATCAGTAAACTTGAGGCAAAGGAGTTACATCGATCATTACCCCAAGGAAATTGATTCTTTCCTTGTTATTCATTTGGACTCCTCAAGCATGTATCTAATGGTCAAAGGCAAAAGAAGGTGTCGCCAAATTAATATAAAATTAAACATAATATATTCTTTTTGGAGAAAAGGGATGAATACGTAATTTGGAAGGCTAAGAAATGAGAGGGGCGGTTTCTTGAATGAAATTGAAACTACCACTTGGCCAACAGTTCATGAGAGGGTTGTTATTTTGTAAATGATTAGAAATGCTAGAAAATCTAAAGAGAAACAACTTTTGGCTCTTGGAGATTTCATTTACTATTGCTAGAACTTAAATGAAGAGAAGCAATTTTCTAGAGAGCTCTGATTCCTATGCGTATTTATCGTGGATTGTTTTGTTGCTTTTGGTCAACACTGGAGTTGTGTA
Source organism: Picea abies (assembly GCA_900067695.1). Lineage (NCBI taxonomy): Eukaryota > Viridiplantae > Streptophyta > Pinopsida > Pinales > Pinaceae > Picea > Picea abies. The sequence continues at coordinate 3,074 of CBVK0101645841.1, forward strand.
AGAATGCATCTCACACAATAGACTATTTTTTTATCTAAAGTTAATGCATTTTTATTTATATCCTTTGGAAATGTTTGTTTGAACCTGTGAACATAGTTTTGTAGATGGTTGTTTTAATGCTAGACTATTATGGGTTTGCAGTCATTTACCCATATTCTTGTCTTCATTCTCAATGAAATACTTCATGGGTCAATGATAGGAGCATGTGTGGTTCTATGTTTGCTTCCTAGTTACAATTAGTCATGTTTGGGTGCATGCATTTGCATATGAAATTTGTTGCCTTTTATTCTTTAGTTTTAAAAACCATCAATGACCGCTCATGCTGCATTCAGTGAACCCCAAAATCAGTGACAGTTGTCATACCGAAATTCGGATGGGTTCCCTCTTCCAAACAGTGTGAGATCTAATCGGGACTTCTCACTAGGAGTAACCCTTGTTGTTGACTAGGGTTATTTTGATCACATCAAAATGTTGTTAAAAGTAAAACTTAGTGTAGAAATTGATTTTTAGAGGATGAAATTTCACACTAAGTGCCATGATGGCCAAGGGAGGCATCCAAGTAAATGTCAATACCACCCCAATTTCTAGGAGAACAATGTGAATTATAATTAACTCAATGGAATCCTTTGCCTGCACTAATTTTCGCATGGAGAAAACTATGGAGGTTTTTCTAGAGCCTTTGGTAAGAACAAGTTGAAAGCATAGAATAAGAGGAGTAATATACATGAGTGTTTATTAAGACTTTCACGAAAATTTGATATTAAGAATCTAGTGCCATGAGATTTGTCAATAATTTCTCAACCTTTGACTCTAGTTGTTTAACGATCACGTCCTAAAGAAATTTTGGTGATACTTGAAATGCAAATGGAATACCCAAGAGGTTAAATTTGTTGCTAGGTTGAATCCAAACACAACCTTGATCTACAAGTTAGTTAGGAAAGTACAGTTGGATTTACTTGTAGTATTGTGTTTTATCCCATTGTATCGTGATGCCCGAGGTATCACAAAAAATAGGAAGGCATTCTTGTAATATATTCCATAGATGTTTTATCCTATGGGATAGAAAGGAAGAATCAACATTAAAGTGACCATGAATGAGGTAGTTATCTTCTTAATATGGAGAAGGATACCTTCAATCAAGGCTCGACCCAATTGATGGTATATTGGATAGCCAAGGGCCTCTACCGCCATAACATAAAGAACTAGGTGCACATGATATCTTTATTGGATGGACTTGAAAAGCCCCACATCCTTTGATTGGGGCATGCTAATGTATAGATGGGTTGAGGTGTTTGAGAAAATAATCTCAACAACTTGAGGATAATTTTTCAAACCCCAAGTATTTAGGCATGTCTAGGATGAAGAGCCATTTGACCTTGTCACGTACCTTTTCAAATTCGGGCTCAGTGAAGAGGATGTCAAGGTCGGGGAATCAATCCCACTCCATGCCTTCCCACATTGTTATGACATTGTCAATGATGAAGTGCCCTATGATAAACCCTATGTACTATTGGAAAATCATTGACAAATTTTATGCATAGCGCCAAAATAACAAATAATCAAGCAAACAACTATAAAACATAAATGATGACATGTTCAACATGGTGTCCCACATAGTTACAATACTAGTTGCAAAGTCCATAAGGAGAGATTCAAAGGTACACATAGAAAAATGTGTCAATTGGAGTGGGCCCTACACAACCACCAAGCATATTGGTGACCATGCTTTAAAGTTATATACATTGGCATGCCTTTGTATACAGCTTCTAATTAATTGGAGCTTCTTTGTCCTTCTAATGCTCCATAATTGGAACATTAGCAATTTTATTAAGTTTATAAGTTCATTGCAAGTTGAGTTCAACATGCTAAAATTTTGTACACATCTTTCCCATCAACTACACACAATCCCAACTTACATAGGACAAAAGTAACTCACCATCGCACCATCCTAACAAACTTCAACGCAGAACAATGTTAACCTTGAACTCTAACACATGGTGTTAATGCCAACGCATGTAACTGTCATTCATGTATTTGTAACTATTCAATCTATACAAACAATAGTTTTTCAACTATGCAAGAGTCTAATGTTACTTACTAATATTATTAGTCCATGTTGAAGGCCACTACTCTAGCGATTGATACATCATTGACCTTCAATTACATTCCTTTTGACCACACATATTTTTGTGCTTCTCAAAGTTATACGTAGGAGGAGTAAATTTTTTTATTTTTTATTTATGATATTTTAATTGCTTTTATCAAACATACTATTTGCTAATAAGTTGGTACTCTTATTGTTGAGCTCTTTTTTTGAATGTTTACATAGGCTAAGTTTTAAGTCTATAATATAATCATTGACTCTCTTTTTTAGGTCCATAAATAGGACCCGACAAAATGCGTCTTTCCAATTTTGCATAACCTAAGTTTGTTGAAGGATGATGGTGATGGCCTTGCATCTATTAATTGATATCATTAAAAATATCATTAAATTCATGACCAGTCGACTGCCAAACAACCTAAAAGGGTAAGTCACATGATCAATGCAGTCTACTGCCAAACACACCTGAAAGGGTAAGTCACATATTCAATGTAGTCCTCTGCCAAACAAACCTGAGAGGGTGTCAGACCATCAATGAAGGGCAAGTTGGTAAGTCACTTAATGCCCATGAACACCCCCATCATAAATTATAATCATGGGATGCTTTGCTTTTACATTCTATGTTTCATATTTATATTTTTTCTTATATGTTTGACAGATTCATCATTGGTTCGTTGGTTGTTGTTGTTTGCTTGAACTTTGCAAGGTTGAAATGTTGCACTTGCGTTATTCATCATTCATCAGTAAGATCGTCGACTGTCATTCTTATTTATTGTTTGCAAGTAAGACATTATCAAAATATTAATAATATTGCATTACCTATTTATTACTAGTAAATACTTTGAGAAAATAATACTAGTAAACACTTTGAGAAATTGTGATGTGAGAAATAGTAAATAGTAAATACTTTGACAAATTTGTTTGATTTCTTTGCATCACAAAAAAAATAAAAATTATGTTTGTTTTCTGAAAACTAGTATCACCTTTGTGGTCATTGCTTAGAGAAACTATTCATAAGGTATGTCCAGCTACTAATAACACTCGTACCATCATCCATACCATCACTGGATGTGTACTCCCTCCCCACAACAACTTACAGACTCGAAGTCAGGAACCCAGTTTCTATGCAGCACAACAACTGATTTTGCTCTCCCAACAGTAAGAAGCTCGAAAGATTTGTAAAGCAAGTCAAGAATCCAGTTTCTATGCACAAAATTGTAATGTTATATATATATATATATATATATATATATATATATATATATTATATATATATATATATATATATATATATATATATATATATATCACTCGATAAAAATTCTAATTCGATTCCTCATGCCTAAGTTTGATAGAAACAATGAAAGAAATCTAGAATGAAAGAAAAATGGAAACATGTATTTCCATTTGGATAGTGACATCAATCACCTGGTGACATGAGTGTGAGGAAGCTAGCGTTAGCAGGCATAGTATTTCATATAATACAGAGAAAGAATGAGATAGACCTACCGCATGGGACCAAACCCACCCAACTCACTCTAACAAAAAACAAGTGTGTCTCTTTCTGGACCAAACAGAGAGGAACACCCAAACAAACAAACTGGGTTGAGAGCCTGGAAAGGCAAAAGTCCAACACTTCTCAACAGTTCGCCCTTTACCCTATGTAAGGAGGCAAAGGTTCCAATCCTCGTGTTCTATCCCTCAAGTGTTGTGTTGAATCCCATTGTATGATATGGTCTCATTCATATGTTCAACACATAGACTCGTTAACATGATGTTCTTCATTGCATACATAATGGAGACCCCTTGATTTGGTGATAATCTTAACCAATTAAGAAGTTAGATCCTTAATACATCTCGCTTAGTGATGAATGCAATATTTCTACCACTCATTTACTTTTACCTTGGCTAGTTTGAGTAAGTCTCACTACTACCAAAAACTGGTAACTGAAGTTAGGAAATATACAATTCACAAAAATTAATGCAACTTACTAGTCTTTCTGAAACAAAAAAGTCTAGGACTAGTATCTTGGAAAACATAAAAAATTGCACCATATAAAAATAACAGCTATGCAGAAATCTGAAGATGTCTCGTGATGACCCTTTCCAAAAATGTTGATAGCCTGTAACCTATCCTTTTGTTGGCTTCAAACTATATACAGAAAAGAGGAAAAAAAACATTAATCATTGAAACTCGGTTGATCCCTTTGTTCTATAAAAGGTCTATGATAATGTTCATAGCTCTGCCCATCCAAGAACTCCATGATGTGCCACTACCAATGAGTCATAATAGTGCCCTCTTTAGATAAGGAGTTTGTTGCATCGCTCCTTTCCTTATAGACATGGTTGAATCACAGGTTTGTAAATATATATGTAATTAAAAAAACTTCTTCAAGGATAGAAGCAAGAATTATGCTATGACACTTTTGTATTTTCCTCAACCAGTTGATGACCATCATTGAATCTCCAAAAATCTTAAGGTTTAAGATCCCTTTTTCCCTAGCAAAAGTGAGAAGGAGCTTTAAGGCCATAAGTTCTGCATAATTATTTGTTCCCTGGCCTAAACCCCACTTTAACTTATAGAAATGTGATGAAGAGAGATGAAGGACTCCCCCTCCCTTGCAATGGTCTCCGTTGTCTTGGGATGCACCATCGAAAAAAGCCCAAGGTCTTGTGAAATTTATTTGTTCCTCCACTACCTGCCTGGGGGGAGGAAGATCTTTCTCTTGTGGAAAATGTGGAAGGATAGCTAGGCTTTTGGCTACAATTAAATTAGGAAGTGAGGCCTTTTCCTTAAAGATAGCAGCATTTCTAGCGAGCCAAATTCCCCAATGAATGAGGAGGGGAAGTGCCTTGAAATTTTTATTTCTATGGTCCTGTACCCAAGAATTCCAGTCTTCTTCAATAGATGGCCCATGCCAGGAGTATAATTGACCCAAAACAAATGAAACAAATCACCAAATTTGAATTGAAAAAGGGCATCCCAAAAACATATATGGAGATGATTCCTCATCCCCCTTGCAAAGAGGACACCATCCCGGCCCTTCCAAGCCCCTGAATTTCATCTTATCCCATGTAGGGCCCTTCTTCCTTAAGAAGCACCCATAAACAATCTTGCCTTAAGGGGACATTTGGATTTCCATATCCCCTTCCACCACTAGGCGGGGGCTTGTTGGAGGAGATTGGTCCTCAGGAATGAATAACCTACATTTGGAGAGTATACCCCGAAAGAACTGAGTTGCAAGAGTAGTTCATCATTCTGATCTTTGATTTTGATATGGCTTATCTTGAGGGCTCGGATGTAATCATTCCAACGAATTGAAAATTGATCTTCCAAATTCAGAGCTTGCGCATCTTTCCATCCCTAAATCCAAATCAAAGTTTGTTGCTCATCAACAATCTGGTTCAGGTGGAAAAAAAAATTCTCATGCAGATTGTCAATTAGATTCTGGGGGAGTAAGTGTTGACCGTTGCTGCCAAGCCAGAGATCCCTACCAATTTTGAGAGAGTTTCCTTTGCCCACCTTCCATGCCAGCCCTTGAATGTTAATATTAAATAATTTTACCAGAGCTTTCCACATGATGGAACTATTTTGGTGGATTTTTCCGGTCTTCTTATCTAATCCACCACTGATTCTGGACATATATATTTTTGAAATACTACCTTTGAAAATAAATTTTTGGAAGATATTAGTCTCCAAAAGATTTGGCAGTGCCAAAGAATACCATTTGATCCATGGCATCACAAAACTCTCCTTTTGGACGCCCCATAAAAATTTGAAACATAATTTCCTTATTTTCTCCAGAGTAACTTTTGGGATCCAGGATATAGATAACCAATAGATTGGAATCACCTCTAGGACTAATTTTACTAGGATCAGCCTACCTGCTCTAGATAACCACGTGAAGCTTCATGATTTTAGCCTTTTTTCAAGCTTTGCTAATAACCAGTTCCAATCTGCTTTGGTGTAGAAATTTGGTTTTAGATGAAAACCCAAGTACTTTGAACCTTCATCAAGAGGCTTTTACACTTAAGGAAAAAGACCTTTGTAAAAAAAAACTTATTCTGGTTCCATTAGATGAGTAGAGAGGGTGGATTTTGAGTTGTTTATTAGCATGCCAGTAGCCTTGCTAAAAAAATCTAGAATGCAACTCAACTTTTCAGCATCTCCCCTTAGACCACTACAGAAAATTAGTACATCGTCAACAAACAACAAGTGAGTGAGGGAAAGAAGATGGGTAAGAGGAATACCAATAAAGGTTTTGCTATTTTTTGCTTCCAAGAAAGCCTTGCTTAGGCCCTCTCCCACAAGAAGGAAAAGGAGAGGGGATAAGGGGCATCCCTGCCTAACTCCTCTCTCGGCTTGGAAGAAAGGTGACGATGCTCCATTTATGAGAACTGCAAAGGAGACCGAGGAGATGCAGCTCATGACCCAATTTACAAAAGGAAGACCAAATCCCAGATGAGTGAGAAACATTCTCAAGAAAAGCCAGCTGACACAGTCATATGCCTTGGAGAGATCAATCTTTAGCACTGCTCCTTTTTGCTTATGTGTCTTAATGTTGTGTGGGGCTTCCTGGGCTACACCAATCGCTTCATGGATCTATCTTCCTTCCAGAAAACAAAACTGTTCTTGAGAGAGTGATTTAGAGAGGATGCCTTTTATTATTATGCTTATGATTTTTGCAATTTTCTTATAGACACAATTGCACAATGATATGGATTTGTATTCATCCAAGTTGTCAGGGGCATCTTGTTTTGCAATTAAACCTATAAAGGTGGCATTAAAAGGGGGATGGATAAACCCATTGAATCTTGATTCTTCTATAACTTTGAGGAGATTCGAGCTTATGAGATCATAAAGATCTATAAAGAAATCCATAGACCACACATCTAGACCCAGACTTTTATCTTTTTGGAAACTATGTCAAACTTCTTTTAATTCTGCTTCAATTACCTCTGCCATAAGTTGTGCATTTTCCTCCTCTTCAACAAAACGGGGGAAAAATAGTGCCATATGTCAAGCATCATCAATGGATACTCTTCTATCTGTTGAGTACAATGATTTGAATTGGTTTGAGCCCAACCTAGCCATATCTTCAAAAGAGGATAAAAATCTGCCTGATTGATCTTTGATTCCCCATATAGTGTTTGTCAATTTCCTGCCTTTTGCATGGGCTTGGAATAATTTTGTATTCTCATCACCACTGTGCAGCCAAAGTGCTCGACTTTTTTGTCTCCATTCTTCTTCTCTAGCCTGTAGAAGCTCTCTTCTAATCTTCTCCAAGGATAATAGGGTCTCTTTTTGTGCTGGATTGGCAAAACCTCCTTTGTCATAATAAAGGGATTGAAGAGCAACTTTTGTGTGGATTAAGTCCTCTTTTATCTGCTTCTTTTTTCTTTTGGCCCAGGCTTTTGTAGTTGTTTTTAGTTCTTTTAAATTCCTTCCGAAATGAATGGTTGCCCTCTTTGAATACCCAATGGGCATCCAAACTTCCTTTACTAGCTTTAGGAAACTCTCATCTTTTAGCCAAACAGAACTAATCTTGAAAGGGCTTGCTGGTTTTCTAGAAGCAAATGCTATTTCTAGGAAAATTGGATAATGATCATATTCCCCTCCTGACCCAATCCATTGTTTGAAGAAGAAAGGTTCTTCCACCAACAAGCTAGAGATCAAAAAACAATCTAGCCTCTTTGCAATATGACCATCTCCCGATATCTTATTTCTCAAAGAAGGATTAAGCCTAATAGGTGCAATATTGACTAACCCTGCTTCATCCAACTCATGCACAAAGAAATCTGAAATAGAATCCACCTGGGACCTTTGATCCCAGGATTAATTGACCCCTAGTGAAAAAATTAGATCTCCACCCAAGATAAGAAATGGATCTTTCATAAAAGATTTTGCTAGGAGGGCATTCCAAAACTAGGGACAATCTTGAGTAGGCCCATAAATGTTTATAACTATAAAATATATCCCTAACTTTTCAACGAAGACATTCACTCCTTGTCTCGCAATGAAACCCCAAGAGTTTTCAAGCTTGATATTTTTTGGGTTCCATCCCATTGCCAGGCCTCCTGAGCGTCCATGAGCATTTGAACCAAAGAAAGACAAACCTTTTAGAATCCTTTCCAACACATGAACGACCACTGCCTCTTCTCTGAGGGTTTCTTGTAGCAAAACGACATCAGGTTTCAAAAGCTCCAACAACCTTTGGAGGGAGAGACGCTTTGAGGTGCTCGCCAACCCCCTACAATTGAAGGAGATCATTTTCATTTGGGAACCCCTTCTGGGGGTGGATTGCTCTAAGTTCTCTAGTGATAGAGATTTTTTGACGAGATGACACATCAATGGGTGCTCGATATTGAGCTTTTGATAAGAAATATTTTGTTCCCCTCCCTTTCCGAGAAGAACCCAGTGAGGGGTTTAGCCCCAGACCCGACGAAGGAGGGATCAGACGGTTTGAAGAGGGAACCGAACGAAACCTCAAGTTGTATCATATGGACTCTTCATTTGAAAGCAAAGAGGATGCTTGATTTTGGGAAAGGGGTGGAAGCTTAGGGGAAGACGAAAATTGGGCAAAGGAAAGACAGGAAAGAGGAGGGCCTAGGGGAAAAGGTGTGAGGTTTTCCAAAGCAAAGAGGAGGGAGGGGAGGTTTTTCTAACTTATTTAAATCCACAAAATTATGGGAGAAAGACTGAAAAAAATTAAAATTTACAAAAAAAGGAGAGAGTGGGGGCATACCCAGATGAGCATCAACACCCTTTTTGAGTTGGATCTCAAGATTTGAATGGAGAACTTCATGCGCTTGTCCCTTTCCATCGTCCTTTGACAAAAAATAAGTGGTGTCCCTTTTACCCTGGTGAGCAAAATTTGTAGATTTTTTCGCAGACACCTCTCTCCAAACCCGAAACGTATGCCGTGACTAAAGTGGAGGCGACACCACACCCCGACCAAAGAGAAAAGAAAGAGAGGACCTTTGTCGTGAGCTATGCCCTTGTGGGGCTCGACGCTTCAGAGGAAGAAAGCAATATGTATCCCTATGCCTATGCTTATGACATACATGGCATTTTAAAGGAATGCCCTCATAATCGAGAGGTTGCCTGAATATTAAACCATCACGAGTGAAATCTAGTGTATCTTGTTGGATTTTCCTAATCTACAGAGCAATAGTGTTACTAGTGCTCTTTTACTTCGTTACCATTAACATATATATCATATACTGAGCAGTAGCAACATAAACAAGAAACACAAAAGAACACAAGAGATTTATCATGGGAAAACCACAAATGGGGGAAAAACCCAACAATCTTTCTTAGATATATTTTGTTCACAAAGCAAGTCCAATCAGATAAACCCTAGAACAAGTGCTAGCTTAACCATAAATACCACCCTAGTTGTAGCAGTAGCACCATACAATAGTAGCACATCTCCTCAAGGAGTAGCACACAAGAGAGAGATACCAAAAGATTGAGCAAGAATAAACTGTGCAGTTGCAACTACTACGTCACCTCCTCCAAACTTGTGCATTGCTTCTGTGTAGCTAGGAGAGTGCGAGTGAGTGAACAAATGAGCTAAGGAGCCTCCTTATTTATAGTCTTCACGTCCTTCTAGCTGGGTCGACCTCTCTTCTGGGAAGGTGTCTTTTCATTATGCTTTATTCTTCTGGGGCGGGGTATTTAAACATCTGTCTAATGGATCTCTTGCTTCCGAAATCTTCTTCGCATCTAAGAAAGTTCATCTAGGAGGGAAAGATCCTCTCGCAGCTACCAAAACATCAACACTCCCTCTTAGCTAGGGAGGCATCTTT
>CBVK0101645843.1:0-12029 GCA_900067695.1 Picea abies
TGTGTGGCAGAATGTCCCATCTTTCTGCAATTGAAGCATTGAACTTTTGAAACATCGCTCTTACGACGTGGCTTCTTAGACCTCCTTGGACTGCCTTCCTCTCTTTCCTTTCTCTTCTTCACTTGTGCTGCAAGTGCTTGGTTTTCCTCATCATCTACCTTTTGTTTCTTGGACATCAATCTAGATTCCTCTTGAGAAAATATGCCCATAACTTGTCAAACTTGGGTAACTTCCTTCTTGCACAAATTCATTGGGCAAATGGGTCTTGAGAGAAAGGGAAACCATTTAGCGTAGTGATTACTAGTTCAACATCTTCTACTGGATCTCCAATAGCTGCTAACAGGTCTTTGATCTGTGAGATCCTTGTAAAGAAGTTGGTTATCGTCTCTGACTTGTTCATAGTCACATTTATGAGTTGAAGAAGTTGGTTATCGTCTCTGACTTGTTCATAGTCACATTTATGAGTTGAAGTCGTAGGGTAAGCCTCTAACTAGTGTTCGTGCTTTCATAGAGTCTGGTTAGGGTATCAAACATTTCCTTTGTATTCTTTAGTTTTGATACACTGCGTATCAGGTGATGCTTGTTTGAGTCTGTCAAGATCCTCTGGCCTTGACCTCATTCGTCTTGAACTTTGCCTTTGCATCTTCGTCTTCGGGTTCTGGAAGCATCTTCTTGACGTGATCCAATAATTCATTTTCTTCTAGAATGAGTTGTATTCTATGCTTCCAAGATCTGAAGTTATCTACTCCATCCAATCTATCCTCAACTCTCATACTGGTTGACATTTTCCCCGGAAGAAGCCCTAGCACTAAAAAACCTCGATTTTTCAAACTTCACCATCTCACCTGCCTGTTGAGGGTTTCAGGGGGTGCGCTAGGTTAGGGTGCACTGCTCTGTGAAGGAATTATTCCCAACGTCCTTGGGATAGTGCTCAACAAGCTTGACAAAGTATTGCAGCTGCAAGGTGCTACTGTAGCGATCTTCTTTCCAGTGGTCAAACTGTTTTGAAGGTAACCAACTTTGATACCATGTTAGATTTTCCTTATTTATACAACATTAATGTTACTAGTGTTCTTTTACTTTGTTACCATTAACATATATATCATATACTGAGCAACAACAACATAAAGAAGAAACATAAAAGAACATAAGAGATTTATCCTGAGAAAAACCCAACAACCTTTCTTAGATAGATTATGTTCACAAAGCAAGTCCAATCAGATAAACCCTAGCACAAGTGCTAGCTTAACCATAAATACCACGCCAACTGCAGTAACAACAACATACAAAGGTAGTGCACCTCCTCAAGGAGTAGCGCACAAGAGAGAGATACCAAAAGACTGAGCAAGAATAAACTGTGCAACTGCAGCTACTGTGTCACCTCCTCCAAACTTGTGCCTTGCTTATGTGTAGTTGGGAGAGTGTGAGTGAGTGAACAAATGAGCTAATGTGCCTCCTTATTTATAGTCTTCATGCCCTTCTAGTTGGGCTGACTTCTCTTCTCGGAAGGTTTCTTTTAGTTATACTTTATTCTTTTTGGCCGACTTCTCTTCTAGGGTATTTCAACATCTGTCCAATGGATCTCTTGCTTTTGGATTCTTCTCCACATCTAAAAAAGGTCATCTAGGAGGGAAAGATCCTCCCACAACTACCAAAACATCAACATATCTGACATGCCCTCTCTGAGATTTAGGGAAACTAAGATCTGAGCCACCGACATTTTTTCAGATGAAAAAAAGGACATATCAGCGTTCATGAAGGTACCCAGGGTATTTCAATTTTTCTCAAAACATTTTCACCTCCAACATTCTGGCGGTAGTCCAAGTAGCTGCACTCAAATTAGTAGTTCGTCGATCCCCTCATTATTTGCATCAAAGAAAAGGGTCCACCTTTTCAGAATAATAATAGTCGAATCCAGACACCAGGGTTCACCGAGGATCCTGCTCATGTCCATGGCTGATTGAAATTTGAACATAAACCATCCTTTTTCTAGAGTATGAACATACGATAATTTAATCCCCAAGTCCTTCCATGTTAAGGAGACCCAATATGTTAGAAGCTCTAGGCTAAAATGTCATCCATTTGCACGTCCCACCACCGTCTTCTCTTCAAGATCAGGGACCTATGGAAACATGACGTCGTCTCCAAGGGCTAAGGAGTGAGGTTGAGGGACCAAAGAAACGCCTAGTCATGCTTTGTTTCACTTCAGGGCTGAGGGCTCTCTATCAAAAACCTCTAACTCAAAACAGCTAGGGTTAAACCTTTTGGACTGGAGAGGAGGGGAGGAACAAGGGGGAGAGTCCCGACTAGTGGCATAAGGGGAAGAAGGAAGGGCCAAAAAGTCATTCAGGTCCAAAGAGGAGGGAAAACCCAGCTCCGGACTTACCAGGCTAGGAAGAGACAGAAAGGTCCAAAGATTTTCCAGATGACCAGGGAAAGGAAAGCGACCGAGAGCCTGGAGAGATTGGTTCTCATCGAGCCCTAGAGAAAAAAGAGGGAAAGGATCCTGGGTGATAGGAGAAGGAATAAAACTCCAAGTATCTGAGGGGACCTCCGAAGGATTTTGGAAAAAATCCCCCCAAAGCACATGGTCGAAATCCAAAGCACCTAGATCTCCACCCACATCAAACAACTATAGACCCGGGAGAGACTTTCGAGCCGGGTTCGACGAGATGGCTTCCCTCGCACTTCCAACAGGAGGTGAAAAAAATGACGAGCCATTGTTAGAGAGCAGGCCAGCTGGAAAATTCCAAATGAGTTGTCCATCCGATTGATCATGATCATAGTCGACCAACTCGTCCATGATCCTTGACCACCAGAGTTAGAGAGATAACTGCATAGAGAGTAAGAGAAAAAATGGGACCACCGCCCATCACCTACAACACGAAAGAACTGCCATCGCATCTAGAGCCTTGGGAAAATTGCGGAACTGAGAAAAAAGGGTGATAGAAAGGTAAAGCAAAACCTCCTGCAGCTAGGGTTTCCATAGAGTGCCATCCTCCCTATGTTTAATATTCTCTTTTCAAATCCTGAACATCTATTTGATGATGTGATAAGTATGTTTGTTGTCAATTTGTTATATTGAAGTGAATTTGACATACATAATTTTATGAGCAATCATTTGTCTTAGAAGCCACAAGTGGAGAGTATGTGCTCCACCAAAGTCATCTAGGCCTTGCACTTGGTCCTAACTATATGGAATGACTTGCCTGCACATGCAAGATAAATCACGAGGGGGAAAACATGTTAATGGGGGATTTGAACCTCGGTGGAAACGATTACCACCAATCCCTTCTCAACCACCAAATGAAGACCCCATTGACATTATTACCTATTACACGATCCTCAAACATTGAAATCATAGATTCATTATGAAGACCAAAGGCACATTTCCTTTTTTAGTAGAGAGCTTACAAAGTTTTAGAGGAATTTGCTACATATGTCTAGATCTAACTCTACTCGAGACCTCTCATTTCACAACACCATTATTCAAGGAAATATGAAAAAACACATGGATCATGTCAATTTTCAGATGAGCACTCAGTGTCAAATTTCTTATACAATCCATAGATCAATTTCTCCTCAAAATACCAGTTCAATGCAGCGTGTCACTCACCTTTTTTGAATCTCAAATGTTAAGAGAGGCCACTCTTTCCATCTTTTTATCACGATGAAGGTTTTTTTTTCTTTTAAAGAAACTAAAGATATATTTATATACAAAGGAGGTTGTGCCATGACAAAATAACAATCAAAATGGTTACAAAATTTGGCTCAAATATATTTGAGTCCTCGACTACTGTCCTACTATAAAAAACATTAAAGTCCTTCTTATACATTTGTACATTCAAGTTGCCATATACTTTAATATATTGCCCGAGCACAAAAATACATTTGAAATACTTAATTTATAACACCAATTCATTGTCGGGTGCCTCATGAAGTTCACCTTGTCTAGGATAATTTTCTTCAATTTCGATTGGTTCCACTTCTCGTCCTCCTTGCGCCTCTTCAAGATTTTCTGAATGGGGTTCTGCTGCATTCTAGTTGTTTGAGTTGTAATTGGATTGTTGCGGCATCACTATGGCTCTTAATAGCTGACATTCTTGTTCTAGAATTTCCATGCACTAAAGGAGTGCCACCACGGTCTGCTTAAGAGTACTAGTTCTCTATCTTTCCAATTCTAAAGTTTCAATACGTTGCACAAGTGCAATTATAATCTGTTCAATTCCACTAACCTTGCTTAGGACCTCGTTGAAATTCACCCTGCTACCTTCGACCATTTCTTCGTGTCTGCGCAAAATGCACTTGATGTCAGTCCAGAGGGGTCCATAACGAGGACATGAGGATTCCCCAAGTTTTCACATACGAACCAACAAATGTTCCAGAATTTGAGGCCCCAGTGGAGGCAAAAAAATACTGTCGCTTGCTAGAAAGGAACGCAAATGGAGTCTTGAGTTCTATACCAATTTCAATGCTATCAAAACTTGTGCATAGATGAATTCCAGGATCAATCAAGTCGTCCTTCCCCAATCCCAAAGGGTACTCTGTTCTGAAGAAGGCAGCGCAAGGGATGTGAGGATCAATTTTAAAATCCAACAACATGCTAGACCAAATACTTAGGTCAGCAAATGAACCCTTGAAGGTAAAAGAGAAGGCCCAAATTTCAGAAACCACGAAGTTGGTACATATGTCTAGATCTAACTCTACTCGAGACCTCTCATTTCACAACACCATTATTCAATGAAATATGAAACAACACACGGATCATGTCAGTTTTCAGATGAGCACTCAGTGTCAAATTTCTTATACAATCCATAGATCAATGTCTCCTCAAAATACTAGTTCAATGCAGTGTGTCACTCACTTTTTTCAACCTTAAATGTTAAGAGAGGCCACTCTTTCCATCTTTTTATCACGATGAAGTTTTTTTTTTCTTTTAAAGAAACTAAAGACATATTTATATATAAAGGAGCTTGTGCCATGGCAAAATAATAATCAAAATGGTTACAAAATTTGGCTCAAATATATTTGAGTCCTCGGCTACTATCCTACTATAAAAAACACTAAAGTCCTTCTTATACATTTGTACATTCAAGCTGCCATATACTTTAATACATTGTCCGAGCACAAAAATACATTTGAAATACATAATTTATAAGACCGATGCATTATCGGGTGCCTCATGAAGTTCGCCTTGTCTAGGATAATTTTCCTCAATTTCCATTGGTTCCACTTCTTGTCCTCCTTGTGCCTCTTCAAGATTTTTTGAATGGGGTTCTGCTGCATTCTAGTTGTTTTAGCTTGAATTGGACCGTTGTGGCATCACTATGGCTCTTAATAGCTGCCATTCTTGTTCCACAATGTCCATGCACTGAAGGAGTGCCACCACGGTCTGCTTAAGAGTATTAGTTCTCCGTCTTTCCAATTCTAAAGTTTCAATACATTGCACAAGTGCAATTATAATCTGTTCAATTCCACTAACCTTGCTTAGGACCTCGTTGAAATTCACTTTGCTACCTTCGACCATTTCTTCGTGTCTGCGCAAAATGCGCTTGATGTTAGTCCAGAGGGGTCCATAATGAGGACACGAGGATTCCCCAAGTTTTCACATATGAACCAACAAATGTTCCAGAATTTGAGGCCCTAATGGAGGCAAAAAAATACTGTCGCCTGCTAGAAAGGAACACAGATGGAGTCTTGAGTTCTATACCAACTTCAATGCTATCAAAACTTGTGCATAGATGAATTCCAAGATCAATTAAGTCACCCTTCCCCAATCCCAAAGGGTACTATGTTATGAAGAAGGCAACTCGAGGGATGTGAGGATCAATTTTAAAATCCAACATCACGCTAGACCAAATACTTAGGTCAACGAATGAACCCTTGAAGGTACAAGAGAAGGCCCAAATTTCAGAAACCACGAGGTTGGTACATATGTCTAGATCTAACTCTACTCGAGACCTCTCACTTCACAACATCATTATTCAATGAAATATGAAACAACACACGGATCATGTCAGTTTTCAGATGAGCACTCAGTGTCAAATTTCTTATACAATCCATAGATCAATTTCTCCTCAAAATACCAGTTCAATGCAGTGTGTCACTCACTTTTTTTCAACCTAAAATGTTAAGAGAGGCCACTCTTTCCATCTTTTTATCACGATGATTTTTTTTTTCTTTTAAAGAAACTAAAGATATATTTATATATAAAGGTTGTTGTGCCATGGCGAAATAATAATCAAAATGGTTACAAAATTTGGCTCAAATATATTTGAGTCCTCGGCTACTATCCTACTATAAAAAACACTAAAGTCCTTCTTATACATTTGTACATTCAAGCTGCCATATATTTTAATATATTGCCCGAGCACAAAAATACATTTGAAATACATAGTTTATAATATTGATTCATTGTCAGGTGCCTCTTGAAGGTCACCTTGTCTAGGGTAATTTTCTTCAATTTCCATTGGTTCCACTTCTCGTCCTCCTTGTGCCTCTTCAAGATTTTATGAACGAGGTTTTACTGCATTCTAGTTGTTTGAGCTTGAATTGGATTGTTGCGACATCACTATGGTTCTTAATTGTTGACATTCTTGTTCTAGAATGTCCATGCACAGAAGGAGTGCCACCACTGTCTACTTAAGAGTACTAGTTCTTTGTCTTTCTAGTTCTAAAGTTTTAATACGCTACACAACTGCAATTATAATCTGTTCAATTCCACTAACCTTGCTTAAGACCTCGTTGAAATTCACCTTGCTACCTTTGACCATTTCTTCGTGTTTGCGCAAAATGCACTTGATGTCACTCCAAAGGGGTCCATAATGAGGACATGAGGATTCCCCAAATTTTCATAAACGAACCAACAAATGTTCCGAAATTTGAGGCCCCAATGGAGGCAAAAAAATACCTCCACCTGCTAGAAAGGAACCCAGATGGAGTCTCGAGTGCTATAACAATTTCAATGCTGTCAAAACTTATGCATAGATGAATTCCATGATCAATTAAGTTGCCCTTCCCCAATCCCAAAGGATACTCTGTTCTAAAGAAGGAAGCTCGAGGGATGTTACGATCAATTTAAAAATCAAGCAGCACGATAGACCAAATACTTAGGTCAGTGAATGAACCCTTGAAGGTACGAGAGAAGGCCCAAATTTCAGAAACCACGAGGAGCTTAATAGCAGCCCACTTCTAGAGGTTTAGATGAGGACGACCAAGGGATAAACCAACAAACTTTGAGAAGAGAAACTTGGTGGTAAAGGGATGCCCAAAAATTCTGGGAACACTACAAAGATTAGAAAACTATTCACTCGTTAAATTACCCAACCACCGCCCGATGACAAAGAAAACCCTCGATGGAAAGTTGATAGGAGGGGAATTAATGGCCCCAAACCTCATAGCACATACAACGCTTTCCCCGATATCAATAACAATAACCCTGAACAATCTTAAAAGATAATGAGAATGCAAATGATAATGCTTAGGAGAGAGATAAATGAACCTTGGGTTCGAGAAATCGTCGAGGAGGGGATAAGAATCAATCGGAGGAGGGTCAGTGGACTGGTTCTTATTGGAGCTCCCATTGTGACACTTACCCACAAAAGTAACCGACATACCCATCTCTTCCATGACTGGAAGAACTAACACACATGCGCATGAGTGAATGCCAAAATCAATTCTTTGTCCTTTGAGTTGTGCGAATCCTGGTTCATTTAAGCCAAAAGTCCGTCGACTTTTCATGCTAATGAAAACCCAATTCATGAAGTGTTAAGGGATGGGAAGAAGCCTTCTGCTTCCATTGACATTGATTTCCCCTTTTCCCAGGTCAAACCCTTCTTTTGCCCTTTTATTCGCTTTAAAGTTTAGATCTCTTTTAATGTGGTATGAAGAGTAGTCCTCGAAATTTTTTAAGAGGGTGAGGGACCTTCACATCACTCCATAATAGAGATTACCTTCCAAGATATTCCTTTTGACAATCAGCCTAATTACCATCACGGAGTTTCCACAAATTGTTAGCCTTCGAATCCCCATCAACTGAGCCAATTTGATGCCTTCAAAAAAAGCATAAACCTTTGCCTCATTATTTGTCATTAATCCTACACCCCAAGCATAATTGGTTACGACTTGTCCTCTAAAATTATATATCATCCCCCACACCTACCACAACTCATTATGAAGTTAAATGTAACCAGAGTTAGCAGTACGGAGAACCACAATCAAGTTACCTTCAACTAAATAACCATGAGGAAGGTATATGTAAATGTTCTCTTCAAATTCACGTTATGTTAACTACGATCTTTAACAAACCTATCTACTATCACTTTTAGTGTTGTCTTTCTTTTTTTTAATATATCTTCTTTCCTAAATTCCAAGTTTATTCACTATTACACGTTAATTTAAACCAATTAAAATGTATTAGTCAATGACATTTACCATCTAATGCTGTTTTTGTTATATTGCCAATCAAAAAACAGAAAGAGATTCATGTCATCTGCGGCATCAGAGCGTGTTCATATTGCAGTTTAAACCGGTTCACAGTTGAAAGATATAAAATACAGTGGCGGCAAAGACAAAAAGGGACATTTACAGTATAAAGATACAAAATACAGTGGCTGCAAAGACAAAAAGGGACATTTACTGACTGGCGAAGTTTTTATTTTGCCCTTTAATTTCCAGGTTCGCGCAGGCCCAGCGGGAAAATCCCAGCGTTTTTTCAGAACACAGAGAGCTCGAGCAGGCCAAAAATGGTTGCTCGGCACGCTCAGAAGCTCGCATGTGAACTCATTACAAGCCATTTCGGCGACCTCGTCGGGGCAAGTCTTAGAATTTTTCTCATAAATTGCTTAAAAGAATGCCAGACGAAACCTATAGAGGTTTTTGTCGCATAATTAGGCGTAGGGTTTATGGATATTTTGATGACTAGAGTTATGGTTTTATTTTTCGTTATTCGCAGAAAGTATGCAGCTGCCTTGTTCACAAAGGAACTCTCACTTTACCAGAAATCGCTCGATTCACCGAGCTGACGCCTGCACAGTTGAAGAATTGCCTCCTTGTTCTTATCCAACACAATTGTGTCCAGGCCTTCAAATTTGAACAAGAAGAAGGCACGTAGCATTTAAATTTTCCATGGGAAAATGGGTTTGTTGTATTAGATTGTCTTAACTTTTTAGTTCTATTAGGTTTGGTGTAAGAGATGAACAGGCTGCAAGCTCTTGAATGCAGTTTGTTTCAATTTTCATTCCGGTCTATCGATGCATTGGATTATGAGACTGAGTTTGATTTACTTTACAATAGGGACAGGACCAGCAGCAGCTAGGAATTTTACACAGTATGTGGCCTTTATTGATAGCATTCTTCATCGGATGCGGTTTCCCAAGTTTTTGACTCTAGTGCGAGAACACCTCGGCGATGAGGTATGTTGTTTTATTTTGTGTCTTATATAGATATTGTAACTTAAAACTCAACATCCTTAATCAAATTTCTGATTAAATTCTAATTAATACGATTTTCAATTACTATCAGAGAAGAGGCTTATGGACCAGATAGATTTCAAAAGACTTTAAGAAGTAAACACGTATATATACACACACAAACATAAGTATACATATGCACACCATTTAGATTGTCGGCAATGTCAGCTGCCGGGAAGTTATTTGGTTAAAATTAGGATATCAACATTGCATACTGTCAAATATGGCCTAGCATACACTAGAGTCACCTGCCACACGAAAGAGAACTACGATGTTAGTGTTTATGCGTGCTAGATATTCTGCATCCAGACTAATCAGGTTGGTGCAGATCTCAACTGACAGAGAACAATGTTACAGAGATAGTTGTTTTCACATTCCTAATGTCTTGGATCTCAATGATTCAAGTGCTGCTTCAACAGACTATCGGTTTCCAATTTATATCAATCTTTTCGCTTCCGTACCCTTCTTATTCTTAGTCTGCATGTTCTTCATTTACTTATTATTTTCCATTTAAAATTATTTCAGGAGTTTTTTGTTGCTGAATACATGCATTTCTAAGAGAATGTTATTTTGTTACGAAGTGTTGTAACCGATCTAGGTTGTAGTTGATTGTGCTTTAAATATATAGGATGCTTGCTGGGTATTATAGACAACAACATTTAGTCTTTTGTTTTTCACAGTTAATCTGACTAATGGAAGTTAATGTGGATACAAATCCTTCAATTTATGGTTTCTATGCAGTCTGAATCACTTTTTGAGGGATTGTTGGAGCATGGAAGACTCACTTTTGAGCAAATAGTACAACGGGCATCAGCGCAATCTGAAAAAGGTGGGAGATTTTTAAACACATTCAATCTATGACAATTCTCCAGTACAACCTGTTATTGTTTCATTATGTTACTTGGACGAATGTATCATAGCTTGTTTATCTGTTTTCTAATATCAGCCCTTAATAAGCATATGATTGGCTGCATAAGATAAGATAAGTTTATTGATGTCCAATAAATGACCAGAAGTAGGTCAAAACAGGACTGCTCAATCCATAAGTGGCAACGGGACTGCTTAGTACATAAGTGGACAATTATAATGGTAAGGGACTGACTGAAAGGTTCTTCCTTCCCCTCAAAGAAACTGTGAGCTGATTTGATGGTTAGACCTGAAAGGGCTTTTAGGGGAAGAAATATTGGAATGGACCAGCTCAAGGGAGTGAGAAGGAAGGGGACTGGTTTGCACAAGCATAGCGAATGTCTTACCTGCCTGCCCAAGTCACTTTACTTACCCAAGGGAAGTAAACCCCGCTCAATATTTCTTCCCCTCAAACTGGGAATGATTGGTCCTGCTTTTCTCTTACAAGCAGTGCTTTGAGGAACAAAGTCGCACGACTGATAGGGAGAGGAATGGAGTCACTCGACCAATAGGGAGAGGAACTTTTAGTTGCTTGACCAAAAGGAGAGGAAATAAGTGGTGTGTAGCTTTGGTCCCGGCCCTCTCTTCCCCTCAAGAACAAGCTGGGGATAACCTGGAAGGGAGTGGCCTGACACGCATGAGCTGGGCTTCTATTGCAGTCCAAGAAAGAAAAAAGTGGAGCACACTTGCCTGGTCAAACCCTACTAAGCTCCAAGGAAATAAGTGTAGTGATCCTTTATATTATCACGATAGAAGGATGGCTATTGTTTGCAGTACTGTTAATTTGGAGATATTTAGAGCAATGCTAGAAAGGGATGCCATTGTGCGGATTCATCTGTTTACATACATACGCAGTCAATCAATGGGGGTTTGCCAATTTTTGTTTTCCTTCATCAAAGTTATTAGAAACAGAACTGGTCGAGGTTTCATTGGAAGGATACGGAACTTGAACCAACATATGAACTAGTTTATTAAAAAATACATAAAATTTGCAAAATTTAGTAATATATATATTCATGTACGTCAATGTAAATCCAAATCATTAGACATCAAATATGAAAAGTTTGCTCATGTTTATAGCATGTAAATACTAAGGGTGAATGTGCAAAATGGCACCGAGTGCGAATTGCAATACATATCCAAAACAAAAAATAGACATCAAGACTCTAAATGGCCTTTCGAGTTCAAAAAACATCATGCTACATCAAATAACTACACATCATCAAAATCATCACCTATATTGGGATCCTCATCATCAACAACACCCTTTGTCTCCTCCAACCTTTGCCATTACCTCGATCCTTTATGGACATTAGTCAACAGTCTTCAATTTTGATGAAACTGCTTCATCCAAGCATTAAAATAAGGTTGAAAAAGCTTAACATGCCTAATCAATGATTGATCCAGGCAAGGTTTTAAAAACCGAAACCGGTACCGGAACCGGTCAAGGGTCTAACCTGAACCGGAACCGGAACCGGTCAAGGGTCTAACCTGAACCGGAACCGGTAATAAACCGGTCGAACCGGTTTCAATGAACCGGTTTTTTTTAAAAATACATAAAACATTTAAATTTTAACGAAAAAATATATTTTTAAGATTTTAAATCATGTTTCCAAAGCATTAGAGACAATTAGAGACAAAATATCCAAAGTA
>CBVK0101645845.1:0-17827 GCA_900067695.1 Picea abies
TCATTCACATTGGAACTAGTTCTTCATTGAGGCATACAGGTTGAATTCGAGATCTCATCTCATCAATGTTGAGTACCTTGGCCTCCCAAGGGTCTCTATCGAGCATTAAGAATCCCATTTTGAATGATGAGCATTCACATTGGAACTAGTTCTTCATTGAGCTAAAAAATTGCCTATAAATGAAATCCATGGGGTATCATAGAGAATAATTGCAAGTTAATGCAAGAGGAATGAGATTGGAGAACAATCATCTCACTCTGTCATCTCTACCACTCATTGCCTTCATGCTTGCTTGTGTTCTTTCCTCAAGGAACCAATATTTCTTCATTCACCATTGTTAGAAAGAGATTTCAAGAAGCAAAAGGACTCATCCCAAGGAGAGTGATAGATCCCACTTGTTTCCAACCATTCTCACTAGGTGCTATTACTCATTTTCTGCTTTTACATTGGACTAATATATGAGCATTGTTGTTTCCCTCCAATTTATTTTGTTTAAATGGGATTCTTGTTGTTGAACTTGTAGTGCATTTTTTTGTAATGCATTATTGTTTTTTCCCTCCAATTTCTTCTGTTTAAATGGCATTTTTTCCTTGACCCGTTCAACGACACTCGGTGATTTCCAATTCGATTCACTCTTCCCCTCACCCTTCTCTCCCGTTGCACCTATATTCCATAAAAATGCCACACATGACATGAACATGAACACTGTAAAATCCATGAATGGGGAGTAGGGGAAATTGAAGTACCTTGAAAAACATCCATATCAAATGTTTTACCGGGGGGATTATGAGTGCTCTTCCACAATGGATTGTAAAGGGACCCCCTCTCTCTGTCACAGATGTTGGAATCATGATTGTGAATTGGAGACTAAGCTCTGCAAATCTTTCTAGGAAGTCGCTTCGGGAGACCACAATCACATGATTCTTTCAAATTAAAAATGCATATCCATTACGGGTTATAATATATTTTTCTTATTAGTTTTGTTTAAAATTTGGTGAAAAATTCAGAAAATTTGTTGGAATTGCAAATATTAGTTGTTGAGATTGTATATTTCGGGTGTAATATGGGTTTTCCAATGCATTGAATCTATTTAAGTATTCAAAAATTCAATTTCAGCAATACAAAATTACAATTTAGTAATCGGATTCCGATGATGGTTGCTGAAAAAAGTCGAAAAAGTAGAACGTTTAGACCTGTCCAAATTTAATTTTTGTGGGGCATTAGTAGTGCCTTTCTTTCACAAGCAAGAGTGTGTCATAGAGAAGACTTGAATTTTGGTGGAGGTATTTGTTACTGCTCAAATTCACACCTAGGGAAAGTCTCACCCTGTGAGGGGGAGCTTGGGGCAATGGAACAAGCAAGCCACTCACTGTCACCTCAATGGTCTCGCTTCTACTCTTCCAGGCTATGGTATCTAATATAAGGAGGGTTTTCTTATATGGCCAACTAAGTCCCGTCATTGGAAGTAAGGTGAGTATGGTCAAAGACTAAGTTGACTTCATTTGATAGCTTCAAGGTAAGCTAGAGATGGTAATGACCATAATATGGTTTGCAAGGCACAACAAAGAATGATATGCTCAAGGTGCAAGAATTAGTGCAATGTTTGAACCACTTATCCCAAATAGTTGAACAAGTAATGACACACGATTATATTCAATAAGCATTTATACAAAGTATGTGCTTATCCACCAAATATTGTCTATGCAACTGTATATGAAACCATTAAATTTGTGTGTGTGCTGATGCAATGTTTATAAGCAGTTCATGAGCAATAGGAAATTTGTAGCAACAATGACCTAATGTAAAATACACATCATATGAATATTTGTTGTTGTAAAGAATCATATAATATTATCACATTTCACCATTCAAACAATATTTTTTTCAAACACACATATTTTGATTATCAGTGTTGTAATGAACTCTCGATAACAAGTATGTGTTTATATTTTCTATGCAAAGTAAACATGCTACGAATGGAGAGACTACTGTAGCTCACACCAGTGTTCACGAACCCACACATATGCAATACAACCCAAACGTATCAGTGTGTAATGATTCCAATTAGAGATTTGGTCGTTGGGGGTCTCTGGTGGCCAATTAAGAATTAGAGTAAGAGAAGTAAACATTGCAAGGAGAAAGGATGTGGTGTGGTGTTTGAGTATACTTCACCTTCGTAAAATAGGTCAGTAGACAAACCCTTGGATGGCAACAAAGACAAGGGAAGCACTAGTTATCTAGATGAGGTCACTTGGGCACAAGAGGTTGCTTGGAGCAAGAAACTTTCAAAACATTCCTCAAAACACAACAATTGTAAAATAGTTTGACAAACAAACCCTTGGACAAAAAAAAAGACAGGGGAAGTGTTGGTTATCTAGATGAGGTCACTTGGGCACAAGAGGTTGCTTGAAGTAAGAAACTTTCAAAACATTCCTCAAAACACAAGAAACATTTACCTAACATGCCTTACTAATTCTGTAGGTTTGCCTCAAGATTGCAGTAAAGAAGATCCACGATTCACTATGAGATAGGTCGCTAGTCCTTCCAATGATTGCATGTATACTTTAGGATGATGCTCCTCTAAGATGATACAAGAGAAATGACAATCAATTCTCGTTAAGGTGAATTTAGCTTAGTCATTTCAAGGCATTAGGGCATCCATAAAAGGTAAGATCAGATTGAATTCATTGTAAATCCCTAGGGTTAGATCAAAAATATATATAAACAATGAAGGTAAATCCAAACCCTAATGGATGCCAACTATGAAGATACTCATTAAGAACCAATTAACACAAAAATAATGATATAAAAAAAGGATTTTTTTTTTTTTTTATGGTTTTTTAGGTAGTTAAAGACAACAAGAAGGCCAATGCCTTGGAGGGCCATGGGATCACCACTTCACCTCAATGTGAAGCCTAGGGTTTTTGAAGAATGATGTTGAAAGGCACCCGAAGGATTGCCTCTCAAGCACCACCTAGGGCTTGAATGAATTTCTTCAAGGCTACAAGGGAGGATTGATCTGTGGGGAGTCTCTCCTAGTGCTAGACAAGGTGAACTTAAAGACAAGCCAAGCAAAAGAGAAGGGCCATTAGACATCCTATATTAATGCATGAACTAGGAACTTTAATGTTAAAAGGGAAAGGGAAGAGAACTTACTTTGAACCCTTCCAAGTGGAGCATTGGGAAATTCTTTGGCATTGTAGCAATTGTGTTCTTCCAAGCAATCTCAAAGAAAATTGATCTAACCCTTGAAAAATTACTAGAAACTCACAAGAAGAGAAATTGATACACTATAGATCTCAATAACCAAGATTCTCATTAATCTCCAACAATTTCAAATGGAGGAGAACTACTCCTTTTAATTGGTAGCACCTAGTCACATTCTTTAGCACATCATAACAAAGGGGTTAATTTTAGTACTTACGAAGGAGAACAACATTGACCCTTATACATGCATCAAATACTAATACAACCCTACTTCCTAAGTATCTAGGTGAAAGACATGTAATAATGATGAAAGGGGACGGGTTCATGCGATGACCCTCAAAGTCTTAGACATTCATATGTCTTATTATTCATTTAATTATTTATCTTTATTTTGCTGGGAAATTTTCTTTATAATAACCTTCTAGAGAAAGCTTAGCATTGAGCTGCCATCCTTGACACTATTTCTTACTACCCCTTTAAGCCTTTTTCTTTAGATGTTTAGTTTTTTGAATAAGTCCCTTTTATTTATATATTCATAGACAAACCAGGGACATGGTCATTGGCCTCATAGTGAGGGGAATTTCTCAAGATTATTGATTGGATTTTAATTTTTCTCTTCACCTCTTAGCCTTAATGGAATTGCTTATTTTATGCTTTTAGATTTGACCTTTCCTTTTGACCTTTGAGAAATCCTAAATGAATAGGATAATATTTTTATGTGAATGGAATGAATGAACCGGGGAGGTGGAAAATGGTTAACATGTTTGGAATGTATGTAACACTATCTAGCCTAGACACCCAGTAAAACATGTTACCCAAGAGATGATACACTTCTAAGAGAAAACATGTTCCCCAAGGTACTACACGACAAGTAGTAAAATCATATAGCGTTATGAAATGGAAAAAGAAGGTCTTTAGGTGTTTACGACTTTATGATGAGCTAAGAAGTTATATCATCAAGTCTAAATATGCATCGATACATGAAATGTCATATGAAGCAAACTGAGAACCATACCATAGTGCATCTGTCATCTAAGGAGCGGGGATGAAAGTGAGATATAATATTTTTATGTGAATGGAATGAACGAACCGGGGAGGTGGAAAATGGTTAACATTATTGTAATGTGGATAACGTTATCTAGCCTAGACACTCAATGATACAGGTTACCCAAGAGACGATACACTTCTAAGAGAAAACATGTTCCCCAAGGTACTACAAGGCAAGTAGTAAAACCTTATAGTGTTATGAAATGGAAAAAGATAGTCGTTAGGTGTTTACAACTTTATGATGAGCTAAAAAGTTATATCATCAAGTCCAAACATGCATCGATACATGAAATGTCATATAAAGCAAACTGAGAACCATACCATAGTGCATTCACCATCTGAGGAGTGGGGATGAAAGTGAGCTATACCATAACCGAGCTAGCACGATCAAGAATCTAGTGGAGATCCATGAAGAAGTCTATCTGGATCTAGCGAACATGAGCACAACACCTCATGCAATCAACAACATGACACCCTCATTACAATATCCAAGAGTGTCAACCCTAGAGGGGGTAGCATTTGGCTCTTACTTAGGGACATGCACTCTATGCGAGAGTGTATAAGAACTCCATAATCTTCACAGACCTATGACCTATGCATCATGGAAATTATAAAACACCATAAAATTCAGGGGTGAATCTACTACCCCAGTTAGTAATAAAAAAGTTACTTTTCATAAATCAAAATTTTTTACTAAGTAAATGAAACATGAAAGCGAAGCATGAAAAACATATGCAAGAAATTATTCCAAGGAAAAGAAGATGCATCAGGAAAATCAAGCAATGCAAGAAAATAAACACGCAAATGAAAAGGAAAACATGCATGAAAAGAAAAAAATGCATTCTAACTACTGCTCAAAGAGATTATTCATGCCTACCCTACTATCTAAGTAAGGGATGTGACTGCTACGTGAAATCAAAGATCTAATGCAACCATCTTAGGAGCTCATTAATAGCTGGAAACCTTCCCTTGTGTTTGGTTATTAGTCAAAATAGGGATATGCCAAGCATTAGGTGGGTATTAGGTAAAATCTCAGTCACTCTCAAGTTAGGTTCCCAAGTAAGGTCATATATGTTAAGAACAAGACCCAAACTATACCAAAGTTGACTCACACTTCCTCAAATTGTCTCCATCCAAAGCACAACAGGGTTAATGCAATCATTAGGGTAGGTCAACCTATTGACTCTAATTGTAAGCTCTTTGGGGGATAAGTATCATGAGGGCGACTCTAACTGGGGCATATAAGGAAAAGGTTGGTCTTCCACATTTATTTTGTTCAAAAAAGGAGGAGGGAGAATACCCATGAGTCAAAGGAAGATCAAAAAATGAGGGCACTGATTGATAAAGGAAGAGAGAGAAGTCAGATATAAGATAAGAGACATAGGATTCTCATAGGTCAAGGGAAATATCTCAAGGACACATAGCATGGGACACTTGATATCCAGAACAACCCTTTTACACTCAACCTTATTTTGAAGAGGAGACCAACTCTCAAGAAAATCCTAAAGAAATCTAAAAGTGATGATATTTTTCCTTCATCAAGTTTTCCATACCAGTTCATGATCTCATCCTCAAGAAAATCAAAGGATAACAATAATATCTTCATCTTAACATCTTCATGGATAACATTGAGCTTCGAAATAACATCACCAAAATATGAAATGTGTAAAGCAAGTGAATCACGAGATCCATGAAATCTTGGCAGTTTACCCCTCCAATATTGGCAATCATTCGCATATCCTGGGGTTCCTGAAAAATCCAAAGGACCAAGTAAATCCTCTGATAGCCACTCAACTTCACTCTCTCCAAGATTTGGATTGTCAATTTCGTCATAAATATTTCTTAAGGGAGGCTCTTCATAAGGTCCAAGCTTGGCCACGTCAACTTCACTCTCATATTCAATATCATAAATGGGATCACCTTCAAAGAAAACACATCTCATATCCCACTTAGACCTTCCAATATGAAACGGGTCATCAAAGCTTCCACTACTCAGGGCATCATTGTCTTCATGAAATGAGGGAGAGTCCACCAGTCCTTCAACACTTACCCCTTCATCATTATCAAATGATGTATCAAAAAGCTCCACATTCTGACAAGGGGCATCATCAATTGAGTCATAATCTTCATGTGGATAAAAATACATTTTGTTTTGACAATTTTCACCTTCCAAGCTCTCATCCAGATCTATAAATTCACCAGGTTGCTTTTTCTCTAAAGATACTTCTACAAACTCTTCCCTTTCCAAACGGTTAAAGGATTCATTAAGAGGTCTCAAAGTTTGGGAAAAGGTATAAGTTGCTAGGTTATTTTCTTCACAAGGAAGGGAAAAAATTGGGTCGTCATCAAAGCACACCTCAATTTTATCTTCATCTTCCTGAATGAACTCATGAAGTAGTTGACCTTCCTCTTCATCCATGTGGTTTTCAATAAGGTCATGTTCTTCATGAATTGGCTCTTTCTCAACATGTTTGTCACATAATTGATCTTCCATATCAAGTGCAATGGGTACGTTTTCTTCCTTTAGAAGTGATGCCAGATTACATTTGATAATAATCTCCATTTCTTCATATTCAAGACTAGTGTCCCAATACTTGAGGAACGCCCTTAGAAAATTAGGCAATGAAGTGATTGGCCTCGCGAGATCATCATAAAACCAATCATATGCCTTATCTTCCAAAGTGCACATAAAGGTATACATCTAGACATCCCCATGGATAATATGATATTCATTCATAACCTTGGTGAAAGAAATAATGTGTGGCAAGGCTGACCTATGTTTTGCATGAAATAATCCAATAGCTTCATACAAATTTCGATGGTAGCTGTCATGTGGAGCTCTTGGAATATTTGAACAATCAAGTGGACCATGCCAATCAGTCCATTGTTCTACAGTTTCCATGATCAAAATCAATCTTATCAAATCACAACGGAGTCACAAAGGTGAATTCTTAAAGCCAATACATTGCTACTTGCACCATCCTAAAGCAACAAATCCTTTAAATTTTTTAAGGGAATTAAGCTTCTTCCCTTTAATGGAGTTTTCAGATGAGAAAACTTAATAAAAACATTTGAATCTTACTCATCAAAATGAATCCAAAAGATCTTAACAAGGGGAATGAACCTATTCCACTACAGCGACGCCAAAATGTTGTTTCTCAAACTCAATCCCAGGAAAAGTACTGCCCTGTGAGGGGGAGCTTGGGGCAACGTAACAAGTAAGCCGCCCATTGTCACCTTGACGAACTTGCTTCTACTCTTCTAGACTATGGTGTCTAACCTAAGGAGGGATTTTGTATATGCTCAACTAAGTTCTATCGTTGCAAGTAAGGCAAGTATGGTCAAAGACTAAGTTGAATTTGTTTAATGGATTCAAGGTAAGCTAGATATGTTAATGACCATAATATGGTTTGCAAGGAAAATCAAAGAATGATATACTCAAGGTGCAATAATTATTGCAATGTCTGGACCACTTATCCCAAATAGATGAACAAGTAATGACAAGTGATTGTATTCGATAAGCATTTATATAAAGCATGTGCATTATCCACCAAATATTGTCTATGGAACCGTATATGAAACCATTAAATTTGTGTGTGTGTTGATGTAATGTTTATAAGCAGTTCGTGAGCAGTAAAAAACTTGTAGTATCAATGACCTAATGTAAACTATGCATCATATGAATAGTTGTTGTTGTAAAGAATCATATAATACTATCACATTTCACCATTCAAACAATTTATTTGTCAAACACACATATTATGATTATTAGAGTTGTAATGAACTCTAGGTAATGAGTACGTGTTCAGATTTGCAATGCAAAGTAAACATGCTACGAATGGAGAGATTGCTCTAACTCACACCAATGTTCACGAATCCACACATATACAATACAACCCAAACATATCGGTGTGTAATGATTCCAAGTAGAGATTTGGTCGTTGGGGATCTTTGGTGGTCCATTAAGAATTAGAGTAAGAGAAGTAAATGTTGCAAGAAGAAAGGATGCAGTGTGGAGTTTGAGTGTAATTCACCTTCACAAAATACTTTGGCACACAAACCCTTGGACGACAACAAAGAAAAGAGAAACAATGGTGATCTAGATGAGGTTGCTTGAAGCAATAAACTTTCAAAACATTCCTCAAAACACAAAAAACATTTAGCTAGAAAACCTTGCTAACTCTACAGGTTTGCCTAAGGATTGGAGTAAAGAATATCCATGATTTCATTGTGATATAGGACGTTGGTCCTTCTAATGATTGCAGGTATACTTTAGGATGATACTCCTCCAAGACGATGCAAGAGAAATGACAATTAATTCTAGTTAAGGCGAATTTAGCTCAATCATTCCAAGTAAGTGATCCTTTAGGGAATCCATGAAAGGTCATATAACATCAAATTCATTGTAAATCCCTAGGGTTAGATATAAAAATATATAAACAATGAAGGTAAATCCAAACCCTAACAAATGCCTACTATGAAAATATTCATTGAGAACTAGTTAGCACAAAAATAATGATATACAATGAGGCTCGGAAGAAAAAAAAGGGAAAAAATTGCTTTTTAGGGTTTTTTGGGTAGTTGAAGACAATGAGAAGGCTAGTTCTTTAGAGTGCCATTGATCCAAGTGGATATTGGTGGCCACCCACCTATTCCAACTGGCTCCTCTTGATAGTTTTTAGTTGAACACTTTCTTCTGTAATTATTTGTAATTGTGGGTTCTACACTTACGGGGTTGTATGAAGCACTACACAGCTTCCAGGTGGATATTGGTGGCTGGTCACCTAATCCAATTGGCTTATTTTGGATGTTTTCATGTCAGTACATCTTTATGTACTTCCAGGGCCATTTTGGGCCCCTAAACAATTTTTTTTTTTTTTTTTTTTTTGGCTTGCCACAATCAAACTATAGATGGAGTTAGAGTTTGACAACATAATGTGTAGTTCTCAAAAATACCTTTCCAAAGGGCTATCACACACCTAAAACAAAGGTCATATGCAAAAGTTACGACCTCGAGAAGTTGAGGTACCAACTTGCCCATCATGGCCCACATAACTTTTGGTGTTTCATATCCTAGGGTTAAGTTTTTGGATGTCTAGGGCTTTGGTAGTCATAAGTAATGTTAAAAAGGCCTCTGGAGCCTCATTGTAATCATTCTTCTTAGATGGATGCATGTAGCAACCACATCTCTTCTCAAAGATAACTACCACCATTCGAGCAAGTTGTTTTTAGTTCTGCAGTGTTATAGTTTCAACCTATTTTATTTATTCAATATAAGTTATTGTTCATTGGATATCTATTGTTTTTTTTTTTTTTACAAAAACGGGTATGACATTATATTAAAGGATGTGGCAGAGCCACTGGTTCAGATTACAAGCTGCCCTAGCAGTTTTAACTTCCGGGGCCATTTTGAGGGCCTAAACGAAGGTTTTTCGAGATTGAGCTCCTCAATTATAGCCAAAGGCATGATTGATCCCCCAAAATGAATCTCCTCGATGATACCTTTCCAACGGGCTATTACATGCCTAAAATAGAGATCATATGCAAAAGTGACAACCTCGGGAAGTTGATGTACTAACTTACCCAAATGGAGCCCACATGACTTTTGGTGTTTCATTTCCTAGGGTTATGTTTTTGGATGTCTAGGGTTTTGGCAGTCATGAGTAATGTTAAAAATACCTCTGGAGCCTCATTGCAATCATTTTTCTCAGACAGATGCGCGTAGCAGCCACATCTCTTCTCATAGATAACTACCACCATTTGAGTAGGTTGTTTTCAATTCTGCAGTGTTATAGTTTCAACCTATTTTATTTATTCAATATAAGTTATTATTCACTGTATATATGTTGTTGTTCTCAATATCTCCATGTTATTGTATTCCATCTGTTATTCTTTTCGTTCTTCTCATAAATCCGGATCAACCATGCGGTCACCATGCCACCTCAACATGAAGCCTAGGGTTTCTGAAGAATGATGATGAAAGGCACTTGGAGGATTTCCTTTCAAGCACCCAGATTGAATGAATTTCTTCAAGGCTGCATGGGAGGATTGATCTGCGAGGAGTCTCTCCCGGTGCTATACAAGGTGAACTTAAAGAAAATCCAAGAAAAAGAGAAGAGCCATTAGACGTCCTATCTTAATGCATTAACTAGAAACTTTAATGGTCAAAGAGAAAGGGAAGATAACTTACCTTGAAACCTTCCAAGTGGAGCATTGAGCACTTCTTTGGCCCTGCAGTAGTCATGTTCTTCCAAGCAATCTCAAATAAAATGAATTTAACCCTTGAAAATTTACTAGAAACTCACAAGAAGATAAATTGATACACAATAGATCTCAATAGCCATGCTTCTCATTAATATTCAATGATTTCAAATGGAGGAGGACTTATCCTTTTATAGGTGAGAAGTCTCCTCAATTACAATGTAAATCCATGTTGCTAGCTCAAAACCATTTTCCCAACAAAACTATGTAAAAAATACATGTTATAATAAAATAATCCGATAATATGCTCACAAGGTACAATGTCCCTCTTAGAAGAGGTCAAATACAATATAAAAATCACATGTAAGGAACAAATAGACTCCAAGGGAGGTGTGTCCCTCAATGAAAGTGTCAATGTCCACACAAATGTTCTAACTAAGTCAAGTCAATGGTTCAAGACAAGCCAAATGGTCCAACATTTACTTCCTCCATCCAAGGAACGGTCCAAGAAGTGTACACCGATCCCAATGCATAATACCCACTTGCAGTAATGGGTCTAGCCTCTTAGCAATCTATTAATTGGTAGCACATGGTGATATCCTTGAGCACATTTTAACAAAGGGGTTAGTTTTAGTACTTAACAAAGGGAACAACATTGACCCTTATACATGCATCAAATCCTAAGACAACCCATACTTCCTAAGTATCCAGGTGAAAGACAGGTAATGATGATTAATAATGATAAAAATGGAAAGGGGTATGGTTCATGTGATGACCCTCTTGAAGTCTTAGACATGAACATGTATTATTATTCATTTAATTATTCGTCTAGCTTTATTTGGCCAGGAAATTTGCTTTATAATAGATTTCTAGAGGGAGCTTAACATTGAGTTTCCATCTTTGACATGATTTTTTATTACCCCTTTAAGCCTTTTTCTTTAAATGTTCAGTTTATTGAACAAGTCCCTTTTATTTAGATATTCATAGATAAACAAGGACATGGACATTTGCCTCATAACAAGGGGATTACTCAAGATTAATGATTGAATTTTAATTTATCTCTTCACCTCTTAGCCTTAGTGGCTTTGTTTATTTTAGGATTTTAGATTTGACCTTTCCTTTTGACCTTTGAGAAATCATACATGACTAGGATACTATTCTTATGTGAATGGAATGAAATAACCGGGGAGGTAGAAAATGTTTAGCATGATTGGAATGTGGATAATGCTATCTAGCCTAGACACCCAGTGATACAAGTTACTGAAGAGATGACACACTTCTAAGAGAAAACATGTTCCCCAAGGTACTATGAGAAAAGTAGTAAAAACACATAACATTATGAAATGGAAAAAGTTAGTCGTTATGTGCTTACCACTTTATGGCGAGCTAAGAAGTTATATCATCAAGTACAAACAAACATCGATACATGAAATGCCATATGAAGAAAACTGAGAACCATACCATTGTGCATTTTTCATTTGAAGAGTGGGGATCAAAGTGAGCTATACAACAACTGAGCTAGCATGATCAAGAATATGATGAAGCTCAATGAAGAAGTCAGTTTGGATATGGCGAAGATGAACATGACACCTCATGTAATCAACGACATGATACCCTCGCTAGGGTATCCGAGAGTGTCACCCCTGGAGGGGGTAACGATATTAACATTGCCTCATTTTCATAAGCACTAACATGTCATTGGAGACATGACTCTTAATGGGGGCATTAACAACACCTCACTTTAATTGGTGCTAGTATTCCATTGAAGAGTCTCTTTTACATTGATGACAAAGTATCCATTAGGCCACTATGGGATAGGACTAATCCTTTTTGACCTACTTGAGAATAATAGAGCAATAGGCTCACCATTGGGGCCATACCTTCCTTTGAAACCAAAAAACCTCAATATTACTGGGTATTTACAACTTTCTATTGGGGTCGTACCTTTCTTTGAGACCAAGAAACTTATACTGGGGACACACCTTTCTTTGAGACCAAGAAACGCATATCGGGGTTGTAACTTTATTTGAGACGAATAAACCTTTATGTTATGTATACATTGATGACAAGGTAAGGTATCCATTAGGCCACTAGGAGCTAAGACTAATCCTTTCCGACCTTTTTTAGAATAACGAAGCGATAAACTCACCACTGGGGTTGTACTTTTCCTTGAGACTATAAAACCTCCATGTTATTAGACATTTATAACTAGATCAACACACTTTGTATAGAAACTTATAACCTTTTAGAGTCCCAAAGGACCTAAGAAGGTTCAACAAACCATCTCACCTATAAACTTGAGTTTAAAAATATCATTAGATAATCTTGAATCTTGATCGACATTAATAATACATTGTTTTCACCAACCCCACAAATTACTATAAACATTATCTCTTTACTTGATTCTTTTATTTTATCAAATTTAATTAACAAACTTTTATTGGAAAAAAAATCTTTATAAATGCATTAACTTAGTTGTGAAGTTGTCACTGCTTTTTCTCTTTTAGCATTTTGTTATTGTCACTCAAACTTCACCAATATCAAATTTCTTATTAATATTTTCACTTACCTTAATAAATTGAAGTTAATGATTCTCCTCTAACACAAGAAAGGATTTATGCATATTCTAAACATACTTAATCAAAGTTCATAAATACAATAACCTAAAAAGTTGATGCAACTTGAAATAAATCTTATAATATTCAATTTGTGTTAGAAAAAACAATAAATTAAAGAATATACATATCAAATTTGTGAGCCAACTACAAAGTTTATAAATACAATAACTTAAAAAGTTGATGCAACTTGGAATAAAGGCTATAATATTTGATTTGTGTTAGAAAAAACAATGAATTAAAAAGTATACATAGAACCAACTACATAAATTTAAAAGCAAACAATGAATTAAAGAATATACATATCAAATTTGTGAACCAACTACATATCAAATTTAAAGGCAAACAATGAATTAATGAATATACATATCAAATTTGTGAGCTAACTACAAAGTTCATAAATACAATAACCTTTAAAGTTCATAAATATGCAACTTTGAATACATATCAAATTTAAAGACAAATAATGAATTAAAAAATATACATATCAAATTTGTGAGCTAACTACAAAGTTCATAAATACAATAACCTAAAAAGTTGATGCAACTTGGAATACATATCAAATTTAAAAAGCAAACAATGAATTAAAGAATATACATATCAAATTTGTAAGTTAACTATAAAGTTCATAAATACAATAACTTAAAAAGTTGATGCAACTTGGAATAAATCTTATAATATTCAATTTGTATTAGAAAAAATAATGAAATAAAGAATATACATATCAAATTTAAAAAAATGGAAAGATGCCAACTTTAGGTTGACCAACCACAATTGATCAACCATCTATAAACTCTTCCTCTAATCCCAAGTCTATGCCATAAACTTTAGTAAAAACCATGGTTTGTAATCTTTACAACACTTTGTTTTAACCCATATTTATACATATTTAAATGTGTAATAATGTGTTAAATGTATTTTGGTTGAGGTGTTGAGTTATGGGTATATTTATAAAGTTTCTTAGTAGAAACCAAGGCCAAATCTCACTTGACAACACATTTCCCTGAGTTAAATATGGAAATGTTTTGTTTAGAGTAAGAGAAGACTATGATGAGATTAAAGGTAGGTGAGATAAAATGGTGAATATTGATCTATGAAACTATGAACTTTTAAACACCACTTCCTTTTGGAATATATAAAGGTTTCTAGTCCTTTTAGAATAATATTTAGTTCTTGCTTTTACCATATACATCTTAATCAAATCCGAACATTCTCTTTGGCACTCATTCTTTCTCCTTATGCTTATATTTTACAAATCAAATATTATTATGTTATTTAGATGTTATTGTTTCCAAGTCATTTGAAATTCTTAAAGTTATTTAGATGTTATTGTTTTCAAGTGATTTGAAATTCTTAAAGGTTAGTTGCAATATGCACATGATCCTAAAAGGGTCGTGACTATGATCATAAACTTAGTTTTAAGGTTGTGATTCTTATGAGAAAAGACAAGGTTTAAATTTGAATTAGTTTCAACTTTGGTGTTGGGTTCAAATTTATTTTTCATTATTTAGCTTGGATCATGCGACATTATTATGGTTTGTGTTTGTGAGAGAGTACACATAGGAAATCTTTATGTGTACTTTCTCACCTTTGTTACCCATAGCTTGGGTAAGAAATTGTTTATACAATGTATACTTACCTACAATTAGGAGGCAAACTTTCCTATGCAACAATTTTCACATATGCAAACTCTTACAAAGGTAAGTCTTTTTGTTGTTATTTACACTTTGTAGTTAGTGTTTGTATGTTGTTCATTGGGTGTTAAGAATTACTTATGATGGGTTCATTAACCCATTTCCATGGATGTTTATGTGTAACTTTTTTCTTTGCCTACACTTTTTTTGACAAATTATAATAATAAATTTTAGTTGTGATTTGTAAACTATTAAGGATATTCCAATAGAACAATTCGTCACAATAGACCTTACAATATTTTGAAATATTTTATTATGTAGTTTATTATCTTAGATCTCAGATTTAATATTACTAGCATCACACTCAAAATTATGGAAATAACTAAAACCGAAATGAAAGAAACAAGCAGCTGGATGCACCATCCACAAAAATAAACACAAGATGTGGCCTAAGAAACCTTATATGAGAGAATATATAGCTAGAAGGTAGGCCTATGTTTTTCTCTCTTTTTCTCAGTTATGAAATGCAAATACAAATAAAGGGGTAGTCACTATGGAGTTTTCATGGACACTGTGGTCTGAATGGTTTCTAAAAAATCTTGTACCTTCTCTGTTATGCTTCAATAACCCACTCCTAGATGCTTTGCTTAGCTATGGAACAATAACAATACCAAAATAATGGAACCCCTTCTCTTCCTTGTGGTATACTATTCTTGAAAGTCCACACATGACTATCCCCACATGTGTGAGTAATGGGGGATAATGTGGTATCCAATCGATACCATGGTGGTCAACATGTCAACTTGTGGCAGGCATAACTTCCACATACGAACTCCGATTAAGGTAATTTTCACATTATTGGAAATCTTTCAGTGTGTAGATCAATGTCAAGGGGATTGGAGCTAATATTCCAAGGTTTTAACCACAAAATGTGTTGTTTGATGCCTCAAACCAACTCTAAATTTTTTTGAATCCCAATTCACCAAATTGGGACCTACCCCTAAAATGGGCTCTACAAGTCAATTCTTCCAATTTTTCCACCTAAAAAATACCAAGATAGACAAAAAATTATGTAATTATCCATTCCATATTGATTTGAGATTGGTGATGATATTAAGAAGTAGTGTGGCAAGGAATTGTGGAAGAGACTCACTAGAAATTGT
Organism: Picea abies; assembly: GCA_900067695.1. Classification (NCBI taxonomy): domain Eukaryota; kingdom Viridiplantae; phylum Streptophyta; class Pinopsida; order Pinales; family Pinaceae; genus Picea; species Picea abies. Next base: position 15,868 of record CBVK0101645845.1, read on the forward strand.
GAATGGCATGTGTGGCAAGGAATTGTGGAAGAGACTCACTAGAAATTGTGAATGGCATATAGATGATTGAATAAATTTCAGCAAAATTGTGTATGACAATTTGAGTTGTAGAGGTTCAAACATAAAAAACAATGGAGTGAAATTTTGCAAAAGGTGTAGACATCAAACTCAATAAAGTGCAAACCTATAGAATTTTGAAGAGGTCAAGAGTTTGATCTAATGAAGTGTTATTGAAGAGCTCAATAAATTTAGAAACAAGTAGGTATAAGGCTTGGGCCTAGTGCTTATAATAGTACTTTGAGAATTATTTCTCAAGAAATTGTAAAGAATAATATGGCATAAAACCCCAAGAAAGGATAGTTTGAGCGAATCCAGAAAAAACACCATGTTCTTCGGAAAAACAAATCTTGGGAAATTATGGAGTAGAATATGGCATAAAACACTAAGAAAGGACAGTTTGAGCAAGAATGAAACCTGAATTTTTTCCAAGTATTCGAGGTTTAAAAATAGTACATAGGTTTTCTATAGACAAGAAGGAAAAAGATACCCTAAGAAAGGAAATTTGAGAATTTTGGAAAAATAAGGTAGGTTATTGAATTCAAGAATAAGGCTTGGGGTTTATTTCTCAAGTTTTCCAAGTGTGAAAATGTAAAGAAAAAATTTGGAATGGATTCAAGAGAGATAAAAAAATTATATGTTCATAGACTTTAGGGATAGATCTTAAAATTCGATTCCCATGATTTCTAAGAATAGAAGGTAGCAAAGAAATTATAGAACAAAACTCCAAACATGGACAAAATTTAGAAAATTAACTAAGCATCAAAACTCAAATCAAGTTCAAAACTAGTCTCATGATCTAGTTCTTGGGTTTCTTAGAGGAAAATGATGGAATAAAAATCAAAGAAAAGATATCCAAGGAAGTTTGAAAGTTGATTACATGTCAAGGGGTAGAGATAGTTCTTAAGATCTAATTGTTTGGATTTTTGAAGGCAAAAAGGAAAAAGAAACTCCAAGAAGGGAAATCTAAGAAAAATAAATAAACCAAGTACTTAAGTTTGGGAACAATTATTCATAGTTAGTTTTCAATATTTTCTTAGTTTTTGAGAAATTTTAGAAAGGGTGGTATCCTTGCAAAGTTTCTAAGAGAGTATAAAATTTTGGAAACTAGTTCCTTGGATTTTATTATTACAATACACTACCTTGACATCATCTCTAGTGTCATCATGTAGTGTATTCCCCCCCCAAAAAAAAAAGTTTACAGGACACAAAATATGATGTTCTTGGGGTGATTTACTTTCTACCCCCCCCAAAAAAAAGTTTAGAGGACACAAAATATGATGTTCTTGGGGTGATTTACTTTCTATCATGTTGGAATCCCCATAGTCACGATTAACATCATTAATTTTGATGTGCACCCTAGTCGACATCATTGCTACATCATGATTTGTGTCAATGAAGCAGATGCAACATTGTGTTAGTGTCGCACATGATATAAAAAGGCTTGATTAGTGATGAGTTTGTGTTGTGAGTATGTTGCAAGCATGTTAGACACATTGGTTTTGCATCACGGGAGGGAAATTTGTGTTGAAGTTGTGTCATTGATATGATATAGTGCATCGTATTGGCATGGTAATTGCATTGATATGTAGATACTTTGAATTATTTTGCATAGAGTTGGAATTGATGTTGTGCTGGGTTTGTGTCAATTTTGCACCATGGGTGTCATAATAGTGTCATGCATTGTGACACAAAGATGCATTTTCATTACTATAATGGCATCTTATAGTCATGGTTGCAGTGTTAACATTTTTTTGGTGTCATGTGTGCATCATGCTTGCGTCCTATATGTTAGAATATGAAATATGTGTGCTCATTTTACCATTGAGAATACCCTTGTCACCCAACCATAAGACGAAGCCACCCTCCGAGCACCTTAACCTTGATAGAGAATCACTCCGGA